>VSMD01033754.1:0-22219 GCA_008750895.1 Mirza zaza
ATATATATATATATATATATATATATATATATATATATTTTGATGAAATCTAATTTATCAATTTTTCCTCTTATGAATTTTAGTATCATATCTAAGATCACATGTATATCCAATATCACAATATCTAATATCACAAATATTCTATTTTTTCTTCTAGAAGCTTTATAGTTTTTGTTTTTAGATTTCAGTCAATAATCCACTTGGAATTAATTTCTTTGTGTGATGTGATTATGATACAGGGCCTAAGGTGTGTTTTGGTTTTCTTTACATATGGGTATCCAATTATCACAACATCATTTGTTGAAAAGATTATCCTGTCCCCACTGAATTCTTTTGGCACCTGTTGTCAAAATTCCTTCCTTGGTTTTAGAAGGCAGAAACAACAAGGAAAGAATTAAGAAAAATGAATAAAGATATATACAGATCTGAGTTGAAAAGAAAGAAAAGGCTAATGAAGTTCACGCTTGATAGTACCTATTTTTCTCTCCCACATAGCTCAGTGATCTGCTAGGAATGAAGAAAAGAGGGGTGGAACAAGCATTTTGAGGTCAGAAATCAAAGGTCTAGAACATATATTGTGGGGAATAGGAAAGTGACTGGACAATGAAGACAATGAATTTAAAACATGCTGTTTTCTCTACTAGTATTAGTGACTAAGAAGTGAAGACGATGAATTTAAAACAGGCTGTTTTCTCTACTAGTATTAGTGACTAAGGAGTGAAGTGAGCTGCACACAGCTCCCAGGACATTAGATCTTCTACCCCAAACAAGAATGAAAAGGATTCACCAAAAAGGAGGAAAACATAAAAAGATTATATTTTATTGATACATAATATTTGTACATATTTATGGGGTGCCTGTGATATTTTGTCACATGCACAGAAATGTGTAATGATCAAATTGGGGTATCTGGGATATCCATCACCTCAAGTATTTATCATTTCCATGTGTTGGGAACATTTCAAGTTCTCTCTTCTACCTACTTTGAAACATACGTTACTGTTAGCTATAATCACTCTACTCTAACAAATATTAGAACTCATTCCTTCTATCTAAGTTTATGTTAGATGTACCCATTAACCACCCTTTCTTTATCCCCATTGACCCCACTCCCCAACGTACTCACCCATCCCAGCCTCTTACAACTATCATTCTACTCTCTATCTCCATGGATCAACATTTTTTTTAGCTCCCTCATGAGTAAGAATACGTGCAATATTTGTCTCTCTGTGCTTGGCTTATTTCACTTAACATCATGACCTCTAGTTCCATGCATGTTGCCGCAAATTACATGATTTCATTCTATTTTGTGGGACCCTTTCCAAGAAGTTTGACATTCCACCTAACTTAGAGAGAATAAAGTATAGAATCAGTTATATATGGCCTCCAAAAAAACCCTCCAGTCTTAGAATGTGCTTTTCACCAGTGGCTTCTGTGGTCATCAGGTTTAATGCCATTTTTTTACTGGGGCCTGGTACCCAGCAAAGAGTACCCTACAACACAAGAATTGGCATAAAATTTCATGTAGGTGTGGGTGGCTACTAAGCATCTACAAGTTCCCAAGATCACACATGAAACAAATCTGAGAGAAGCTTAATTAACCCTATGGGGGAGGGGGAAGTGGCAATAGGATCTTGAAAATGAGAAACCAACCACAAGTTGGAAATAGCTGCTGCCATCACTGCCACCATTTCCTTCTTTGGGACAAACCAACAACGCTTCTCAGAACAACACAGGAAACATTAGTCATGAAGTACTGACACTACACGTTGTTGACAAAAGGTTTTTATTTATATTTTACTACTTTCCCACCCAAAGATCTTCAGAATGTATTTTAAAAAGCTGAATGATTTTGACTTTTAAATATTCAATCTCAATAACTAATAAAATTAGATTTTTTTCATATATATAGCAAGAAAGGGGTGATACAATGAAAAGAAATATTAACAGGAAGATCTCTACAAAATCAGAAGCATATATTTGCAAGAGTCTTTGCAGAGGTATAAATCTGCAAAATAATTTGTTACTATCTTACGGAAAAGAATTGTAAATTTTAAAACATATTTTTATAAAATAAAAACTTAACCATCCCAATGACTTTTACTGCGGCTATCAACCCATAGCACCTACTCAGCATGTGGCAAGATAATGAACAGACCTAATTATACACTATTTTGGCTACACACTATTTTCAAGCTGTCTCTTGCACTACACAATGCTTAGACCATAAGAAAGTCTGTCATGCTTTACTAGAAAAACAAAAGCACAAAGTAATTTTGCTGCTGAATAAAGGTATTATGAGAAAAATATTTCATTACATAAATTTTAAAAATGGGGTGGGTCAGGACTATTCATGCATTCTGCTAAGCGACAGAAAAATATTTTTTAGTGCCTTTTCCCCTAAATCAGAAGTCATTTTTTTCCATTCTAAGGATATTGTTAATCAGATAGTTAAAATATTATCTTAAATATTATAGAATTTGTAACTTTCAAAAAACTTGGTTCCCTTTGTTCATTCCTTAATTCACTTCACAAATATTTACTGAGTATCAACTTTGTGCCAAATACTGTTCTATCTATTACAGATACAGCAGTGAAAAGGTCTATACCAGGCGTCCTCAAACTATGGCCCATGGGCCACATGCGGGTGTTTTTGCCTGTTTGTTTTTTTACTTCAAAATAAGATATGTGCAGTCTGCACAGGAATTTGTTCATAGTATTTTTTAAATTATAATCCAGCCCTCCACTGGTCTGAGGGACAGTGAAATGGCCCCCTGTTTAAAACGTTTGAGGACCCCTGGTCTATACTCTCAAAGAGCACACATTCTCATGGGGGAAGAAATTCAATAAAGACTATGTAAGGCTGGGCGCGGTGGCTCACGCCTGTAAATCCTAGCTCTCTGGGAGGCTGAGGCGGGCAGATTGCTTGAGGTCAGGAGTTCAAAACCAGCCTGAGCAAGAGTGAGACCCCGTCTCTACTAAAAATAGAAACAAATTAATTGGCCAACTAAAAATATATAGGAAAAAAAAATTAGCCGGGCATGGTGGTGCACGCCTATAGTCCCAGCTACTCAGGAGGCTGAGACGGATGGATTGCTTGAGCCCAGGAGTCTGAGGTTGCTGTGAGCTAGGCTGACGCCACGGCACTCTAGCCTGGGCAACAGAGTGAGACTCTGTCTCAAAAAAAAAAAAAAAAAAAAAGACTATGTAAGAGAGTGGGAAAGGGTTATGGAAAGAACTAAGATAGGTTAAGTGACTGTGCGAATGGATGGTCAGGAAAAGCTCTGAGGAGGCAACACTTAAATAATGGCACAAAAGAGGGGAAAGAAATCCAGACAGATAGTGGGTTTAAAGGCTCTAAGCATGGCACATCTAAAGAAAAGTCACAAAGTCTACTCTGTGACTAGAGTATGGGAGATTGAGAGACAAACAGGAGATGAGGTTTGAGAAGTAGCAGGTCAACTAGTGTTGGATACATAAGCCAGAGAAGGGACTCTGGATTTTATTCTAAGTGCTATGGAAAGCCACTGAAAGACTGTGACAGGATCTAAATTACATTTTTACATTTTAAGAAGATGCATTTAGCTACAGTGTGGAGAATGGATGGCACAGGGTCAAGAGTGGAAGCAGGGGGAAGCTGAGAGGCTACTGCAGTTGTCTGGGTGAAGATGATGGCGGCACAGATGGGAGGTGTGGTAGACATGGAGAGAAGCGGGCAGATTTGGGATACATTTTGGTGGGGAGGAAGCGTTAACAGGGCCCACAGATAACACTGGGAGGTAGGGGGACGGTAAGTGAAGGAAAGAGCAATTAAGGATGGCTACAAAGTTTTTTCTTTGACTGTATCCACTAGACACTATACTGAGAGTTCAGTGATTGTGGAGATCAGGAAAGAGGTGTAGCTGTAGATTCGTGGGTGACTGGCATATGGAGTACAAAGAGCCTTGGAATGAGGCAACCTAAAAGATAACACATGACAGATGCCGTGCCTTTATCACTCGACCATACCTGCTATGTGCCAGGTCTCATGCTTGGTCTATCTGTGGGGAAAAAACCCCAAACCCAAAAAACCAGATCCTTGTTTTCATGGAGGACTCTATCAATGAAGGCAAGTACAAACATGATAAACTCTGTAGTGCATATTAGAAGGTGGTAAGTGCTATGAAAAACAGAGAGAAAGTAGAGGAGTGTGGCTAGGGTGATGAAGTTAAAAAAGGTCAGGATAAGCATGACTCAAAAGATGGGATATGAGCAAAAAAAGGAGCAAAAAGCCAAGCAGAGGGAAAGGTCAGTGCTAAGGCCCTGAGGCAGGAAAAAGTAAGATCTTCCAAAGTAAGAATTGCTGGCATATCTGAAGAACAGCCAGACCATGAGAGACTGGTCTGAATGGGAGACCAATATGGTTGAAGCAGTGGGAAAAAAGTCGGCAAAGCAGTGGTCAGAAAAGCAGCATGAAACCCACAAGGTACGATGTCATAGAAGTCAAGGAAAAAAGGGTGTCAAAAACCAACAATGCTGAGTGAGATCAGAACAGAGAGGTTCATAACAGCTGATGCGGAGTGTGGAGTCAGTGAAGAGAGCCCTCTCTACAGAAGGACAGGGAAGGAGGTGCAGCTGGCAGGAGGAATATTCACTCCTAAAGGTGACAGGATAGGCTGGCTCTCAGGACTTAACTAAATTCTCAGTCTACTGCAGCCAACAAACAAGGGCTTGAAATTTTTAATTATCTCAACATTGTGGATCAATTCCAAAAAGCCCCTTTTGTTTATTTTTTTGCTCAATTATAAATTATGGGAAAAAAAATCACTACTCTATTTCTTAAAAAAAAAAACAGAAAAAACTGCTAATAATGAGAGTGGCAGCTCTAGGAGCAACCTGATACCAACTACCAATGCCGGTGTTGTAGATGTATGATTGATCTTTTTTGCACAAGAATATTGTCAAAAAGGTTTTACTGTTGATGCTGTATGTGAGGAAAGGAGAAACAGACTGAGGCTGTCGAGGGTTTCACTGTTAGGAAATTGAGGGAAAGGATTAGAAGGAGTCTACGCTTATTCTACTCGGCCAGTGTTCTCTCTTTTTTTCATACCTACCTAAAACAAGGCAGCACATAAGGGTAGATTTTCTCCTTGCTTTGTAAAAAATACTTTTGGGGCCAGAGTTTTATTTTCTATATTTATTTCATTATCACTATCATATTAACTAATGACAACTTCCTCGAATTTTTGCCCCTCCCTTCTATCCAACTCTTCATTCACTTAATATGTGTTTATTCAAGTAGACAGTACGTTAATTAACTCTTGCTGTCTTTTAGAAAAGTTCGTTTTCTAAAACAGAAACTAAACAACCTACACAAAGATAGTCTCAAATAAGCAAGTAGCTTATTTTAGACTACGATTATTAATAAGCAAAATAAGCTCCACAAATTAAAGTTTATCTGTACCGTGGAACAAGTTGTGCAGCTGTTAACACAGTAAGACAGGAGTGTGTGTACTGTCGTGGATGATGTCTGTGATGTACGCACCTCATCCTGAGTAAGAAAGTCAGGTAACAGAGCAGTAAATGTTAATAGTGCAAATGAAGGCTACTTTCACTTTTTACTTTAAACACTCTTTTGTGCTATATGCATTGTTCTGACAGCATGTCCTAGTTCTGTAATTAATAATTAAAAAGAAACGAAATGGGGGGAAGAAAGGGGGCAGGAGAAAGGGGAAGGAAAAAGGAAAGGGAAGTGATAGGAGTCAGGAGTAAGAAGACAAGTCTGGGGGCGAGCAGTGTGGCAGGGAGAAACCTGGAGTGAGATGTCTCAGATTCGAGTCCTAGCCCTGCTACTAACTCTGGGCAAGTTAAAGACTCTCTAAGGTTCTGTTTACCCATGTGGTCAGCAGGACTAAGACTATTTCTCACCCTACAAGGTTACTGTGAGCATTAAAATGAGCACATTTTTGAAAAGCTCCCAGTACAGTGCCTGGGATACAGTGTAAGTGCCCAATAAATCGTAGCTATTTTTATGTTCTGAAATTAAAATGCCAAAAGTTTCACTTCTAAACCATTTGCCTTTTAAACCTAATCTGAAAGTAGACTATGTTTGATATAAGTCCTTCTCATTGGTTTAGAAAAGTAGGTTTTAATAAGGATCACAAAGCCAATATGGGAGAACACATGCTGGTGCCTCTATTAGAAATGTGTTTCATCTGGAATTCTTTTATTTCTGCTACACAAGTGCCTAGAGCTTGTCCTTGCTCATACTACCCTGAGTCCTAAAATCTGTGCCCTTTACCCAGAAATTTCAATATTCGATTTGCAGCACATGGTAAGACTGATAATACACCTTTATCTCTTTAAGTCATTCTGCAATAGATGAGTAGAAGGAGGATGTTAATGAGGGGCATATTCTCAAGAATATTCTTTCACATAAAAAATCAAAACTCTTAATTATTAACATAAATCAGAATAGATTTTCAAATAAATTATAAAATTCATACCTAATTTTCAATTTGGAATAAAAAGCTGATTAAAAATTTACATTGCTTTTTCACAATAACCCAGTTTAATCATTACAATCCAGAATTGCTTTTCAAATGTTGGCTTCATGTGCTCCCACGTGGGGCCTATTCAAAGCTCAGGAATTCTCTTAATAAACAAAGTCTTACCCAATGAAGCATCATACTTATAAATCTTGCCATATTCTGTCTCTCTTCTTATTATTAAGACTTTTCTTCTTAAAAAAAAAATTATCATTACACCCTCTTTGGTGTTTAAATTTCACTTACATGCTACTGTCCTTGGATTAGTGCATTTCATCAAAACTCTAAAACCTAATCCACAATTTAAAAGTCTAAAATTTAAAACAGGAATCTACAAATCATTCTGTGAAGGATCAAATTATAAATATTTTAGGCCTTGTGAACCAAATAGTTTCTGTTAAAACTATCAACTCTGTTGTAATAAGAAAACAGTCACAGACAACATGTGAACAAATAAGCATGGTGTGTTCCAATAGAACTTTGTTTGCAAAAACAGGCAGCAGGCTAGATTTGGTCCACAGGCCACAGTTGCTGACCTCTAATCTAGAATATCAATTAAGTGGAATGTCTATGATAGTTTTATATCACTCCTTACAAGCTGACTACCACATGTCTCTAATGATTTAATTATTTCACTTATTAATGGTTAGTGTTATACTAATAATAGACTAACTTTACTAAGAATAAATTATTTTCTATTCTTATAATTTCATTTAGGTTCTCCCTAATACGTAACTGTTTTTTCATAGTTCTATATTTCATTAACCAAATGGAAATTAATCATTTTTTCCTCATGAATCCCATTTTTTAAAATTCATATTTTTTTTTGCACCTTTGACTTCTTTCCAAATTTTCTGTAAAAAGTAGAAATGTCAGCTCTTCTCTGAAAATTTAACGCTCTTATAACATTCAAAAATAAAGGAGGCATTTACGTGTTTACTTTTTCCTCCATTAAAGACTCAAATCAGTTATTAATAAAGATATCCTTTAAGGGCCAGCCTTTAAGATGGCCCCCAGTGATTCCTGTCCTCCTGGTATGCACACCCTGGAACAGTCCACCCCTGCAATGAATCAGGGTTGGCCCTTATGAACAATAAAACACAGCAGAGGTGACACCCAAGTCTAAGTCATAAAGGTACTGCAGTTCTGGTGTGGTCTCTTAGACTGCTCACTCTGAACAAAGCCAATCGCCATGTCTTGAGAGTCATGCAGCTCTGTGGAGAAACCAACTAGCCAGACCCAACGTGCCAGCCATGTAATCCTCCAGCCCTCGTTTTCAAGCTTGCAGAGAGTAAAGCCCTATGTCACGTTAAAAACTACAACCTTGTAAGAGACTCTGAGCTATAACTGTCCATACAAGCAGCTCAAGAATGCTCCCGACCCACAGGAGCATGATTATTCAAGTTTTGGGGTGACTTGAGACAACAGTGGACATTCTTGTGTCTGATTAGGTTAAGTTTTAGCTTCTTCTGTGTGGCTGAATATTTTGGTGCTTGGTAGCAGCAGCTGATAAGCAGTCATGTGTACCGCAGTAAGATGCGTTTAGGAAACAAGACATTAACAACAACCACTTAGGCTGCACGGTAGTGATGAACGCTGTGCTGTTTGTTCAACACCACACAACATTAACTCAAAGCGTGCTGTGTGTCAGGTTACCAGGGTCTTTTCATTTCTACATAGTGGCCCATGGCCCAGTTACATGTAAGAAATAAGCCTTACTTCGCTTCCATTCTTGCTCATGTAAATCTCACTGTTGCATAGGGCGCTACTTTTTAAACCCTGGTTTGACCCATTAGAGTGGTGGTCTTCAACCTTTTTGGAACTAGGGACTGGTTTCATGGAAGACACTTTTTCCATGGACGGGGGGGGGGGGGGGGGGGGGGGGGGGGGGGGTGAGATGGTTTTGGGATAACTCAAGTGCATTACATTTATTATGAGTCAAACCTCTCTGTTAACGATAACCTGTATTTGCAGCTGCTCCCCAGTGCTAGAATCACCCCCTCAGCTCCTCCTCAGATCATCAGGCATTAGATACTCATAAGGAGTGCTCAACCTAGATCTCTTGCATACGCAGTTTACAGTAGGACTAGTGCTCCTATGAGAATCTAATGCCACAGCTGATCTGACAGGAGAGGCTGTAAACATAGATGAAGCTTCCCTCACTCACCCCACCGGGTTGGGGACCACAGCAGTAGAGGATAATGAAATGCAGTTACTAGGATATTTGCTACCAGTACTTTTTTTTTTTTTTTTTTTGAGACAGAGTCTTGCTTTGTTGCCCAGGCTAGAGTGAGTGCTGTGGCGTCAGCCTAGTTCACAGCAACCTCAAACTCCTAGGCTCAAGCAATCCTACTACCTCAGTCTCCCAAGTAGCTGGGACTACAGGCGTGCACCACCATGCCTGGCTGATTTTTTCTATATACATTAGTTGGCCAATTAATTTCTTTCTATTTATAGTAGAGACGGGGTCTCGCTCTTGCTCAGGCTGGTTTCAAACTCCTGACCTTGAGCAATCAGCCCGCCTCGGCCTCCCAGAGTGCTAGGTTTACAGGCTTGAGCCACTGCGCCCGGTGGCTACCAGTACTTTTACACAAAGAAACCGAAGAGAAGATACAGGTAGAAAGGGAACAAAGTATATATAAAGAAATATATTTATATGGACAGTGGGTCATGGTCAAAAAAGTTGAAAACCAGTGATATAAAATACCATATATATTTACATCTTAGGAAACTATTTAGTCACCATATACTCTTCCACTTCTTACCCATCCCATTCTCCTTTACTGAATTATCTTCTGTCTACTCTTTAAATAGTCAGGCTTCATTGCTCATTTTGTTTTCATGCTGATATTTTAAAATCCCTGTGGAAGCTGGCGCTGGCCCAGGAGCTTTTTTTCCTTATCTCAGTTCTGTCTCTGAGAGGGCTGAGAATAGGGAAGTCTCTTCTTCTTGAGGACACCACATTTAAAACATGCTTAGGCTGGGCGCGGTGGCTCACGCCTGTAATCCTAGCACTCTGAGAGGCTGAGATGGGTGGACAGCTTGAGCTCAGGAGTTCGAGACCAGCCTGAGCAAGAGCGAGACCCCGTCTCTACTAAAAATTGAAAGAAATTAGCTGGACAACTACAAATATATAGAAAAAATTAGCTGCGCATGGTGGCACATGCCTGTAGTCCCAGCTACTCGGGAGGCTGAAGCAGGAGGATCGCTTGAGCCCAGGAGTTTGAGGTTGCTGTGAGCTAGGCTGACGCCACGGCACTTTAGTCCAGGCAAAAGAGTGAGACTCTGTCTCAAAAGAAAAAAAAAAAAAAAAAAAAAACATGCTTAATGGCTGTTTCTCAAGAGTAAGACAGACAATAAGAGGAAGATCATATAGGGAACTTGCAGTGACCCCGAGATCACTGAAATTTTTGGCTTCTCTAACGTACCAGAAAAATTTAAGATATGTTAGCTTTGTAAGTTTGATCTTTAACTCTAAAATGTCCAAGCAATATATATTTTCCACTAGGTGGACTTTCAGATTATCGCTCATGTGGAGCATGTGAAGCTCTCTGCTTTTACGACAGGGCTACAGATGTAGTGCATGGCTTGAATGCAGGAAGTATCTCCCAGCTTTCTCTTCTGCAGCACCTGTCACAGCACTTTGCATTCCATTGATAAATGAACAGATGACTATTTTTTAAAAAAATAGTCCTATTCTGGGAATTGAAAAACCAAAAAAAGAAATATTCATCATCTAACTGACAATTCATTCGCTTATTTGCAATGCTTCAAGAGGAAAGGCAATCACATCCATAAGGAAGTTTTCCTAGCTTTAAATCAGTATTTCTACCTCTGAAAATATAATTACTGGTAAATACAGCTAAATATTTCCTAAAACTGTCTAACAAGGTGAGAGAGGATTTAAAACTACTCCAAAACAAGACAGAAAAAACAAAAAAGGTCAGAGCGATGGCTCCACAATTCATGGATGTTTTCTATCAAAAGGGCACAGCAAATCTTAAGAAAAGCTATGAAAAAAATGATAATAAGAGGAAGATGCAACTGATTAATATTTTTTAAAATACATGACATAAGGGGGAAATGTGGAGTCAACATGTTATAACCGGATTTCAATAATTAATAAGGAAATGGATTAATGTCTTTGGAAAAGCACAGAAATTTTGAGTAATCAAATTTCCCCAGAATGAGATCAAGGATAGAAGGGGGACATTAAATCACAAAAAGTGCTCATAAAAGGAAAATTTTGGCTGTCCCCAAAAGAGTCTTTTTTTCCTGAGCAACATTCCCAATTTTTACTAATTTTTCAAAAAGCAGTTATTATTCATGTCAATAAAATTTCAGTACAGTTATGTCATCCTAGTCCTATCATTAGTCTAAACAAGACTTGAGAACAGTCTGTTTACTGGGCTAAACAGCATGACTGTGTTGACATTTGCCAAATTTTCTTTTCTTTTTTTTGAGATGGAGGTCTCGCTACGTTATGTTGCCCAGGCTGGAATGTAGTGGTTATTCACAGGTGTGTGCCCGCAACTAACCAGCACACCAGAGTTCTGACCTTCTGCATTTTTGACCTGGGTGGGTTCACCCCTCTTTAGGCAATCTGGTGTTCCCCTGCTCCCTGGAGGTCACATTATTGCAAATCCAGTGTAGTCTACCTGCAAAAGGTCCACCTCGATTAGTACACCTTCCTCCATCTCTGCTGATACTTCCCTAATCCATCCATCACCATTTCTCATTTGGACAAATGCAATAGCTTCTGAACTATTCTCCCTGTTTCTACTCCAATTCCCAGACCATTTAATCAACCCCTCCCCCGGCAGCCACAGTAAGTAATATAACATGTCAAGACCTTAATGAGGCTACAAGGTCCTGTGCAGTATGGCCCTGCCCTTCTTCAAGCCATTGCTTGGGGGGGGGGGGTCCCCACCTTGTTTGCACTGCTTCAGACACATTGGGTTCTTCCAGACACTGTGAATCTCTTCAGCCTAGAAGGTTCTTCCCTGGTAAACTAACTAAACATCTGTCTAGTCTCAGATAAAATATATTTAACTATACTTTATTTACCTATATAGAGATTAGTCTAATGTCCATTTTTTCCTCTATGCTGGCAGCTACAAAAATTCAGGGACAGTGCCCTGTTTTGTTCATCACTGTGACCCCAGAAACTATCAGAGGTCTTGGTATATAATAAAAGTGCAATAAACACTTGTTCATTGAAAAGACTTTCTTTTGAATTTATCTTACTTATCATTATGTGCACATAATGCCTTTATACATAAATTATAAATGTAAATAAATAATCACAAGGTAAAATAAATGAATATAGTAAATTTAAAAAGGAACAGAGTTTAAATGAAATATATCCTACCAGAAAAATCTCAACATAAAATGCATTATAAATCTATTCTTTTGCCTTTGGGGATTATTACAAGCTTATTAATTATAGTAATTTTATAAGTCAAATCTCAAAAATAAGACCTTAAAGATAAACTAAGCATTACTGGCTAAGCATTATAGTTATTCCACTGAAACATATACTCTAACCTGGCCATTACTGGAAACACCAATAACATTTTAGAACCAGGAACATCATTTCAAATACGATTTGTCTCCAAAATCGTATTGAAACCATTATATGAAAGAAAGATTAATGAAATTTTAATATTTTAAATTGTCCATATCTTCCCATTTTTCTTTCTCATATATCTACAATACTGAAAGTATCATTGGTATATTTTCAAAGTGAACATACTAAGCAGAATGGAAGTAAGAGGAAAATAACCATCTGAGGGAAGGTAGCGGCAGAAACGATTGGCAACTGTAACTTTCTAATTTTACTTCAGTCCCATTTTCCTATTACTAAAGTGAAATTCTGGTCTAGACACTTCTTTACTCTCAGCTCTATTTGTACCTGCTCTCAATAACCCAGTAATGTTCGAACCTGCATACGTGTTAAGTGGCCACACTCTCCTTGGCACCCAATCAACTTCATTTTATTTTTCATCACCCCCTTGATGAGAACAGCAACGTTCTGAAAGGTGGTAGACCAAACATGGTGCTCACAGCTTGAAGATTCACAAACATATAAGTAATGTGACAAAGAATCTTAGAAAAACAAGTACTAGTTTTTGTGAAGCCTGGTCAGTCACCATTTACTAAGCAATCTCTTTCAAGAAGCATTTCTCACCCCCGACTGGCACAGAAACATAAATTGAAATAGATCACATTTTTTAAAAGTTGAAATGGCTTAGTTTCACTTGCATAAAAATATGTTCCCATATGTTCCCTTTATGGTTTCTATGGTTTCTACGTATCAGGAAGGTAGAAAAACTTACTCTTCTCTATTACCATCCTTCCCCTATTTCTCTAAGTGTTCCCCTCAACACGTTGACTGCCACACACACAAAAAAAAAAATCAAAAACTTTTCCTTGGGTCCACAGTGTCTTATTATGAAAACAGAATAAAACCTTTGAATGTAATTTGAAGGTAAACACAATTAGAAAAACAAAATTTTATTGACTTCTATTCATTTAATCCCTGTGCCAATATTAACTGTAACAATAAGAACATCAACAAGTAAGATTTTATATATGCTTCAGGCGGCCCTGGGGTAAAAACCAGAGTGAGTTAAATACAACTCTCATGGCAGTTAACGTGTTAGAAGCGTCAGATAAGGAGCACCGAGGACTTATCTGCATTCTCCAAAGGGAATGAAGAAATTAAAAATAAGGTGAACATGAGCTGGTCTAATTTTTCAATCCCCTGTTTCACTTTAAAATACTTCCATTTAAAGATTTACTTGTGGCCGGGCGCGGTGGCTCAAGCCTGTAATCCTAGCTCTCTGGGAGGCCCAGGTGGGCGGATCGTTTGAGCTCAGGAGTTCGAGACCAGCCTGAGCAAGAGCGAGACCCCATCTCTACTATAAATAGAAAGAAATTAATTGGCCAACTAATATATATAGAAAAAATTAGCCGGGCATGGTGGCACATGCCTGTAGTCCCAGCTACTTGGGAGGCTGAGGCAGCAGGATTGCTTGAGCCCAGGAGTTTGAGGTTGCTGTGAGCTAGGCTGACGCCATGGCACTCACTCTAGCCTGGGCAATAAAGTGAGACTCTGTCTCAAAAAAAAAAAAAAAAAAGATTTACTTGTATTCACTGACAGATTTTTGTTTACAAACACAGGATTATGACATGTGGCGGCCAGCACATGAGGTGGCCCTTATATAGTCCCTTTGCACGCTAAATATGAATAGATCTGACTTTTACATGCAACAGGATACTGCAGAAATGGCAATGCTTCGCTTCTGAGGCTACGTCACTGGAACTTGACTTCTGAGGCTAAGACTTTGGAGCCTTGGTGGCTTCCCTTTGCGCTCTCTTCAATCACTCATTGTGGGTGAAGCCAAGCACCATGACCTCAAGAACTGAGGCCACCTGCCAACGAACTGGACACAGATCCTCTTGCCGCAGTCCAGCCTTCAGATGACTGCAACCCTGACCAACATCTTGGCTATAATCTCCTAAGAGAGTCTGAGCCAGAACCACCCAACTAAGTCACTTCCATAATTCCCGACTCACAGAAGCTCTGAGATATTAAGTGTTTATTGTTGTTTTAAGCTGCTTGATAACTAAGACAATATTTCCCCATTTTTCATCTATCACATACACAACCAATTTGAAACTCGGTGGGTCTAGAAATTTTAAGATGCAGATAGGAAGACCCTTTGTGACCCAAATCTCGAATGCAAAAAGTCAGATCTAGACATAACGGGAGCTTGCTTCTGGAGCTTCATTTGTAGAACCTCATACGTGTTAAATGACTATTGCTATTAAAGGCCAGATTGCTACTAGACAAGTACTGCTTCACAGTACTGATAAAGACAGTCATACAGAAGATCCTCATTACATGCTAGATAAAGTAGTGAACCAATAAAAGAAATCTATATGATTTAGTGATGACAGTGATAATAATAATAAAAGAAACTATGATGCCACTGGTAGATTCATAGCACGTGTGCATCTTCGTAATTACTTATTTGCAACATCTCTTTTAACCACCAGAGGGCAGGAATGGCATGTTGTTCCTCCTTGACCTTCTGGCTTTTAACGTGATGCCTAAAGCACTTGGACCAAATATAAATTCTGCAGGAATGGAGGGAGGGAGAAAGGAGGGATGCGTATTAACAAATAGGAAAAGATTAATTCTCACTACAATGCCCCAAAAAGCTTGTAAATGAGAGCTGAGTTAGAATATAGGACATTAAGGGATAGATAAAAATTCATAAATGGCATTCTAAAAAGGAAATAAAGCAAAAAACAGAGGCTCAGAACTTCAGACTAACTTCAAACATATGACCAGAGCACAGGGAATGTGGAATGGACTCAATTTCAATCTAAACTTTTTACTCTCATTCCTTTTCATCTACCTACTAATTAGAAATTTGTTGCTATTTATTATTCTTTATATGAAATGTGTTTCTATGGATAAAAAGTAAATTTGGCATACTAAATTCAGGTTCATTCTCAGTTATCCACATATGATTATAATGCAACTTTCTTGTTCTATATAATCAAGACAAGCATCACTATGAACCTGTCAGGAGCTATACCTACAGCAAATGCAAGTGCCCAGAAAGAAATAATCACCTCTCTGTGGCCAACCTAACTACCTCAAACCCATTAAGTGACCATAGATGTGACAATGCTCTCCTAAATCTCATATCAAGAACTTTCCAACTGTTCTGTTATTTTTAATGTTATCTTCCAGGAAACAGTTTATTGAATTATATTTTTAAATATCATCATTTTCTATTGGAATTGGAAGCTTACTCCTAATGAAAAAATTAGCAAAACCATTTTCCATTTTCTTCAAGTTACTTAACTTAGTTAGAGCCAGGGACATTATTATGTTAGTATTTTATGGGGCCCTTGGCAAATTATGTTGCTCCTACAGTTTATGGTCTGAGTCCTAGATCTAAGGTTTGTGGTTGGCAGGTGTATTTATAAGCCTACAGAGATAGATAACAAATAAAATGGAATCCCAGTATTTCAAAAAGGATATTCTTGTAAAAGAAAGATAAATGAAGGCGATAAATGGTTTAACTCTTGATTAATCTAAAAGGCATTAATAAAAATATCCCACCTCCTCAATTACAATAAATAACAAGATGCTATATTTATGTTTGTAATAAAAATCAAACTGTTTCAAGGCTGGCCATTAATTACTTAATGATAACAATACTCTATCTAGACTTGTGGAGCATAATGTTAAAAGCAGAGGCACTAATTTGGCTCATTCAGCCCCTACAGATAAAGCAAACTCCTGAATCATTGGCATACTTTTAAGTATATAAGCATATAGGCATTCTTGAGGGACCTTCAGCTTTAAATCACAGCAAATCCAATTCAAATTAGCATAAGCGAAAGGAGGGAATTTATTGGCTTGATTAATTTCCAAGTCTAAGAGTAGATTCAGGAACAGCTAGATCCAGACTCAACCAGTATTATCAAAGTGTGCATCTGTCTGTCTCCTCCCTCTCTTCTCTCTCCTCATCCTGGTATCTCTGGTATCTCTCTCTCATATTTACCCCGTGAGGACAGCTCTAGGTTTACATCTTCAAAGCTTCAAATTCAACAAAAGAGATTCTCCTTCTCCAGAGCTCAAGGAAAGTTCCAGGACCAAATATCACTGGCCCAGCTTATGGCAGGTGCACATCCCTGATTAATCACTGGAATGAGCAGGTGTGGAACGAATACCGACCAGGCCTGAGTAGAATTACAAGGACTAAGGGCGAGGAAGGAGTTTTTCCCCAAGGAAAATATGGGTGAACGTTCTCAGATTCTCAGAAGTAAGGATGAGCAGAACACAAAAGAAATGCATGTCAGCTGGGCGTGGTGGCTCACGCCTGTAATCCCAGCACTCTGGGAGGCTGAGGCAGGCAGATTGCTCGAGGTCAGGAGTTCAAGACCAGCCTGAGCAAGAGCGAGACCCTGTCTCTACTATACATAGAAAGAAATTAATTGGCCAACTAATATATACATAGAAAAAATTAGCTGGGCATGGTGGCGCATGCCTGTAGTCCCAGCTACTCAGGAGGCTGAGGCAGTAGGATCGCTTGAGTCCAGGAGTTTGAGGTTGCTGTGAGTTTGAGGCTGATGCCACGGCACTCACTCTAGCCTGGGCAACAAAGCGAGACTCTGTCTCAAAAAAAAAAAAGAAATGCATGTCATCTATATATGTCCATAGCCCTTTCATCACAGTTTCAGAAAGGTCCCTGAATCCTCTCTCCAAAGAATCAATGTAGAAAAAGGTACAGAGAAGAATAAGTACATTTCTAAAATGTTACCTTAAATCTAACACTGCACTCACATTGCACACATTGCTCATATTTAAGTAGCCAATATCCTAATTAAATCCAGTACCTTACTCTGTGACTCTTTAACTTGTAAGCACTGCACATGCCTCCCCTGACATGATATGTAATGATCACTTCTTAAAATGCTGCATTGTCCTCTGACTGTGGCTTCCAGGAAGGAGCTGCATTAGTTGGGTTCTGCCCCTCTGAGTTTTACAGACATTCCCCAGTCTCCTTTCCTCTTTTCCTGTCTTATTCTATTTTACCTAACCTTTCTAGTCAAATGACTCTGACATATTCATCTCCAAACTAAAATTAAAAAAAAAAAAATTCCACTCCCACATTTCTGAAAATCAAATGTAGACTTCAAAACCCAGATGCCACACTCAAAACGATCAAAACACACATCGTGTCTTCTCTTTAACAAAACCAGCCTTTCCTGCCTCTCAGTTGTCCGTCTATCTGAGAAATAATCTGATTACCTGTACTTCAAGATTCAGCTCAGACACTGTATCTTCTGCAAAGACTTCCCTCCCCTCATCTTCTCACCAGGCTGGGCTATGTGCGTTCACAGCACCCTGCCCACCGGCATAGGACTTGCCTCATTCCCTTGTTGATGACTGGCTTACTGACTGAGCTCTTACACCACACTGTATACTCAATCAAAGGGGCACAGCTGTACCTTACATCTGTGTTCTGCATGCCAAGCCCAAGTGGCTGGCACATAAAAAGTCCCTAGTCGATGCTCAATGAGAGAAAAGGAAGGGATTCATTTTTATTGAAGACTTATAATTCTCCTGGTTTATTTATTTATTTATTTATTTTTTGAGACAGAGTCTCCCTTTGTTGCCCAGGCTAGAGTGAGTGCCGTGGCGTCAGCCTAGCTCACAGCAACCTCAAACTCCTGGGCTCAAGCCATCCTCCTGCCTCAGCCTCCCGAACAGCTGGGACTACAGGCATGCGCCACCATGCCCGGCTGATTGTTTCTATATATATATTAGTTGGCCAATTAATTTCTTTCTAATTATATAACAGAGATGGGGTCTTGCTCAGGCTGGTTTTGAACTCCTGACCTCGAGCAATCCGCCTGCCTCAGCCTCCCAGAGTGCTAGGATTACAGGCGTGAGCCACCGCACCTGGCCAAAATTCTCCTGGTTTAAAATAGCTATTATTTGCTAAAATGGACCTTCAGCAAAAAAACCCACAAGATTTGTTTGGTTTATTATTCAAACAGACTAAGCCTTGGTAAGGTCCAGGCAACGAGAATGCTACCAACATTTATAAAGTAGAAAGTCAGGGAACAGAATTAAAATTTAAAAATCAATATTTTCTTCTCTTTTTCTTAGCAATTCCCTAAAGGTTCCCCCCCCCCTTAATAATAATGGTAGATATTAAACACTAGGAAACTTTTTTTCCTCCGGGGGACTAAGAACAACAGTCTATCCATAGGCACCATATGTGCTTTCTGAGGAGGCCCTAACAAGCCTTTCCTCATGAGTTTCAAGCATGTATCAAGTGTGCCAGCTGCTGTCCCTGGAAGGATGTAGAGATGGCCTTTTGAGACAGAGAAGACTAGAAACAACTAAATCATTTCAACCCAAAGCACTTGCTTCTTAGTGATATTCCTCCTAACATTAGAGTATCTTTAATCTTTATAAGTGGAATTTGGGGTTGAAAAATTCACTGTTTATTGGTTTCTGTGACACTGAACATATTTGTTAACGTCCTAAATTTCCTCATCTGTGAAACGGGAATAATAGGTGTCTCGCAGGGTGGTGGACAGGGTAAGTAAACATATAGAAAAAGCATCTAAAGCATAGTTAGTGTTCATAAGGTAGGATTAGAGTGGCTCTCTGGCATTCATAAAGGAAATTAAGGTTTTCTGGCTACACTGACACCCACTTCCAAAGTCACTTGATGACAGTTTTCTTTAACCTACACAAGGGAGGTGTTATTCATGCTCATCTTGTTAACAACATATTTTAACAATAATTTATTCCTTCTCATGATTCCTAACGTATACAGCTTAAAACAAACTTACGGCCGGGCGCGGTGGCTCACGCCTGTGATCCTAGTACTCTGGGAGGCCGAGGCGGGCAGATTGCTCGAGATCAGGAGTTCGAAACCAGCCTGAGCAAGAGCGAGACCCTGTCTCTACTATAAATAGAAAGAAATTAATTGGCCAACTAATATATATATAGAAAAAATTAGCCGGGCCTGGTGGCGCATGCCTGTAGTCCCAGCTACTCGGGAGGCTGAGGCAGGAGGATTGCCTGAGCCCAGGAGTTTGAGGTTGCTGTGAGCTAGGCTGATGCCACGGCACTCACTGTAGCCTGGGCAACAAAGGGAGACTCTGCCTCAAAATAAATAAATAAATAAATAAATAAATAAATAAATAACTTACTTACTTACACTTTGAACTCATCCTTCCTGCTTTTCTCCTTTTAATCTGCTTTAAGTCAGTGGTTTTGATGATGCTTATTTTCATTAGCAGTTTTTAAACTTTAATAAGCAATAATTCTGTTTCATTCCTGTTCGGAAATTTTCAAAGACAGCTGTAAATTTGTAAATTTGTGGGCCCTTTAAAATAAACCTCAACATTGTTGCCTTTGGTTTTCTTAAGGTTGTTCACATTCATACCAAATAGTTACAGTCTGTGTTGTTTCAGTACCATTACATATAACTTCAGAAACCTTATCTTACTCAATCTAGCCCTTGACAGCCATCACTACAAATAAAACAGTTAAACATGCCTTATTTCTGATATTTTACTTATACCTGTTGGACTGTAGTACCTGTATTTACTTTTTGTTTCTAAGCACAAGACAAAATGTTTCCAGTATTTTATTTCCTGTCTATCACTTCTAAATGATTCTGATGGCAATAATGCAAGGCCACATTAACTCACTGTAAAGCAAGTGTCAGAAATTTGACAGGTGGAAGACAAGGGTCTAGTCCAGGGGTCCTCAAACTTTTTAAACAGGGTGGCTAGTTCATTGTCCCTCAGACTGTTGAAGGGCCGGACTACAGTTTAAAAAAAACTATGAACAAATTCCTATATACACTGCACACATCTTATTTCTAAGTAAAAAAAACAAACAGGCAAAAACACCTGCATGTGGCCCATGGACTGTAGTTTTGAGGATGCCTGGTCTAGTCAATGCCACTTACTATGGACAAACTGAGTATTCAAATTAAGTTAGAAGTAAATTTCAACTTCCATTATTAGCTATAAATAAAATTACAAATCACACACATTTATTTTCTTATAACTACCTTGTTCCACAGAAATTTTGTCATTCACTTTAAAGTTGCAGGTACAAAAATCTCTGCAAGAAACTGAAGCTTTTTGTTTTCGGAAAGATTGATGGAAAAGATCAATCCATAAGAACACAGCATAATCAAAACACTTAAAATGTCAAAACTATTTGCCTCACTGGCAATAATAAAAGAAAGTAAGTAACAGCTTGGATGGGGAAAAACAAATCTGCTTCACAGCTCAAACTCTAGAAATGTAAAGAAAAAGTGCCCTCATCTGGCCAAACAAAAAACTTAAAAAATTTTAGTTGCATGTATTAACTCCTGTTCAAGAGTGATTTTAAGGGGTTTAATTAGTATACAAATAAATCTGAAAAAAATAAAAATAAGTAATAATCCAACAGTATAAAATTTTTTGCTGCCCTTAAAAATACAACTATTTTAACCATAAAATATAAAGCAAATTGTATAATAATCTCCTCCCAACCAGATAAATTAGAAATATATTAGAAATATACATTTTTATCAGTTCTTGTTTGCTAATAATTATAAAATGGCATAAATAAATTTATATCCTAACAAGAAGACAGACTTATGACAGGCATATGCTATTATCTGGGGGAAAAAGCTTTGTAAAACTTGAGTTCATATTTTTTTCTTCCTGAGTACTTCTAAAAAATAAAATATAATTTAAAGGTAAGGCCGGGTACAGTGGCTCACGCCTGTAATCCTAGCATTCTGGGAGGCTAAGGTGGGAGGATCGCCTGAGGTCAGGAGTTCAAGACCAGCCTGAGCAAGAGAGAGAGATCCATCTCTACTAAAAATAGAAAAAAACCCAAAAAACTAGCAGGGCGTGATGGTGCACACCTGTAGTGCCAGCTACTCGGGAGGCTGAGGCAGGAGGATCACTTAAATCCAGGAGTTTGAGGTTGCTGCGAGCTAGGCTAACACCATGGCACTCTACCCCAGGCAACAGAGCTAGACTCTGTCTCAAAAAAAAAAAGTTAAATTGGTAATTATTTATATTATTAGGATGACATCCCTGCCAGCCAGACTGAGTAGAGCCCTGAATAAAAACTGCTTTTCAGAAGTTATGTGACATTAATGCTACAATTGAACTGTTAGGGATAAGTAATCCTATCGTTAACAGTAACGATGATGGTTCCTTACCTGAAAAAATGGGGAAATAACAGTATCCTTCTCACAGGGTGGTTTTAGGGATTGAATGGATGCGAATATGCAGCTGGTAGAGAGCAGCTAGTATACAGATTGTTGATTTTTACTGCAGTTCCCTCAAGAAGTGGCTTGTTCCCTCAATCTCAGTCCACTTGGCTGGTCACACTTGGCTGGTCACACATGATCTGTCTAATCATTACATTCCCTCCTCCCAGAAGGGTGGATCTTGTGACCCGTTCCACAGTGCCAAGCTATGCCTCTATTTCCATTAGCGCCACTAGCAAGAACCCTGGTATTATACTACAGCAGAGGAGATCACCATGAATCAGCATTGCCTTTTACCACCTTTCCCCTTCTCCCTAACCCTTCCCTGACCCCCAGACCATACTTTTAACATATTTTCTCAAGCACAGATTCGCTGTATCCACTTAGACATTGTGACTTTAATAACTGCCCACTGCAAGGACTAGCTCTGTAGACCAGTTAACCGGTCTAGTGCTGGCTTTTCCAGCAAATCCCTCTTCCTATTATCGCAACAATGAAAAAGGTCAACATACTGTTGTTGTTGTTGTTCCTGGTCTTACTCCCCTACGCGATTGTAAGTTTCCTGAGAGCAAGGACTATGTGGCAGTAATCATCTGTGAGTTCCCCCAGATCTAAATACATAATCCTGAAGTTATATTTTTGATTAAGCTAATGAACGAATTGAATGCAATTATAGTTGAACTGAGTCAAATTGTACCAATCAGCAAAAAACATTTTTGACATTACCTTACCTTAATTATCTAAGCTTAATAAATTAATGTGCTCTTTAAAGAGGTTTTTTTAAAATACCAAAATAACAACCAATATATAGCCTCATTAACGCTTTTATTTCACCTTTTATTATACTGAGTTAGC
>VSMD01033759.1:0-89158 GCA_008750895.1 Mirza zaza
GGGGGCCGCCCTCAGACTCGGGCCGGGGGCGGGGGGAGGGGTGCCCTCAGACTGGGGGGGGCGCCCTCAGACTGGGGGGGGCACCACCCTCAGACTTGGGACTGGGGGGGGGGCCCTCAAACTCCGGACGAGGGGGGCGCCCTCAGACTCGGTCCAGGCGGGGGGCCGCCCTCAGACTCGAGACAGGGGGGCCGCCCTCAGACTCGGGCCAGGTGGGGGGCCGCCCTCAGACTCAGGACAGGGGGGGGTGCCCTCAGACTCGGGCGGGGGGGGCGCCCTCAGACTCGGGCGGGGGGGGGCCGGGGGACAGCGACGGAGCGAAGGGTCCCCTCCCCGACGGGAGGGGCTGCAGTGGCCGCAGCGAACCAGAGCCTCTCCTGCGCAGGCAGGGCTGTCTGACAGGCGGGCGGGTTCCCTCGGTGCCCGCCCCGCAGGCCCCGCTCTGCCGCAGGCAGGGCCCTCGCTAGCCGAGCTCCGCCGCGCCGGGCTGGCGCGGGCACCGCCCCCAGGGTGCGTGCCCTGGGCGAGCGGCCACCTGCCCGCCGGCTCCTGCCAGTGCGTGCGCTCCTGCGCCCCCGCACTCGGCCCGGCTCTGCCCCCCAGCCTCCCGAGATGGGCCCCAGTCTCCCCGTGCCCCCAGCACGACCGAGTCCTGGGGTGCGGGATCTGGCCTGCGGGCTGTCCTCGGTCACTGAAGTCAGTCTCTGGCCACGCGGGGACAGCGTGCCGTCCCAGGTGCCCGAGGGCGCCCAGCAGGCGCGGGGCTGCGCCCTGGCCGCCCTGGCCTCCCTGCCCGCCCCTGCGCTGGGGGAGTGTGGTCCTGGCGCCTGTCTGTCAGCTGGGCCTGCGCGGGAAAGGTGTGGGCCACGGCGGTGGCCGCCACCGGGAGTGCGGCCTCCCTGGGAGCCCCGGCTCTCCGCAGCTCGGCGGGCGGAGAGGAGAGAGTCTGCACGCAGGACAGCCCTGCGGCGCTCTGGCCCCGCCGCCCGCCCTCCGTAAGGCGGCGGCCCAAACGGCCACGCTCTGGGGTCACGCAAGCCCAGTGACACGTGCTCTGGGGTCACGCAAGCCCAGCGACACGCCGGCCCCGCAGTCCGAGCCAGAGCCAGTACAGGCCCATGAGAACCAAGGGGCAGGAGCTCCAGCAGGACAGGGAGCACGGCGGGTGGGGGGGCCACGTGGCACCTGCCACCCCGAACAACCGGCGGTGACCGGAGCGCCCACGGGCCTGCGGCCAGTACTGGCCCCGGGCAGAGCTGGTTCACCCGCAGAGGCTTTGGCTCCTGCTGGAGAAAGTCCCCAGCGATCTGGAGCCCAATGGCCACGCCTAAGGGGGGACCTGACCGCTCCCGCACCTGTACTCCTGACACCCTCTGAGGGGGACACGACCTCTCCTACACCTGTCCTCCCGACGCCCTGTGAGGGGACAGGACCGCTCCCCCACCTGTCCTCCCGATGCCCTGTGAGAGGACACGACCGCTCCCACACCTGTCCTCCCGATGCCCTGTGAGAGGACACGACCGCTCCCGCACCTGTCCTCCCGACGCCCTGTGAGGGGACACGACCGCTCCCGCACCAGTCCTCCCGACGCCCTGGGAGGGGACAGGACCGCTCCCACACCTGTCCTCCCGACGCCCTGTGAGGGGACACGACTGCTCCCCCACCTGTCCTCCCCACGCACGTGTGAGGGGACACGACCACTCCCCTACCTGTCCTCCCGACGCCCTGTGAGGGGACATGACCGCTCCCGCACCTGTCCTCCGTACTCTAGCCTCCTGGGCCAGCCTCTGCCGGCATTTGCTCCTTCTTTTTCTGCTCCACTACTTCTTTCCATGGAATTTCTGGGACGTTCTGGCACTTTTCCCTTGGAATTATACCTGATCCTAGTTTTCTATGTTTGTTTGTTTGTTTTCTTTCCCTCTTTTCATTCAAAACTTTTTCTTCATTCGGAGACAGTCTGGCAGCTGTCTCTGCTCTGCCATCGTCCCCTCTTGCCTACTTGATTTCTCCCCAAGCTTTCTCCACCCATCCCTTGTTCCCAGGCATCCACTAATCTGCTCATCCTCATTATACATTGTTTTTTTTTATTTTCTAGAGTATTATATGAATGCAAATATAGAGTATGGTTTCATCTGACTTCTTTCATTGACCTTCATTATTTTGAGATTTTAAGATTCATGTCATGTTGTAAATCAGCAGTTACTAGTTTTTATTGCTAAATAGTACTCCATAATTTTTTTTTTTTTTTTTTTTTTTTGAGACAGAGTCTCACTCTGTTGCTCTGGCTAGAGTGCCATGGAGTCAGCCTCGCTCACAGCAACCTCAAACTCCTGGGCTCAAATGATCCTCCTATCTCAGCCTCCTGAGTAGCTGGGACTACAGGCATGAGCCACCATGCCTGGCTAATTTTTTCTGTATTTTTTTAGTTGTCCAGCTAACTTCTTTCTGTTTTTAGTAAAGACGGGGTCTCACTCTTGCTCAGGCTGGTCTCAAACTCCTGAGCTCAAACGAACCTCCTGCTTTGGCCTCTCAGAATGCTGGGTTTACAGGCATGAGCCATTGTGCCCGGACTATACCATAACTCCTCGATCCATTCATATTTTGTTAGACATTTAGATTTTATTTTGCTTTACTAAAATTAAAATGCTGTGAACATACATGTTCCTGAAGAAGTCTCTATATGAACATATGCTTTTCTTTAACTTGGATAAATATCTAGAGGTAAAATATTTGAGTTGTATGGTGGGTTTATATTTAAATATAGTAAAGAAACTTATAGCAATATATTTCTATTTCTTCTCCTGTCCACTTTTATGCTGTTATTGTCATACATTTTCTTTCCAATTTGTTATAAATCCCAGAATACATTTTCTACAGTCTGTAGTTATTCACTTTTAAAAGAGATTTAAATAATACAATAAAATCATACATATATTATATATATATGATATATCATACATATCATATATATGTATATATATCTTATATTGCCACTTCTGGGCCACTTCATTGCATTATTTATATCTCAACACTCCCACCTGTCATTATTTTCCTTCAGCTTGAAGATCTTTATCATTTCATAAAGTATAGGTATTCCAGTGATAAATTATTTAAGCTTTTATTCTTTTGATAAAATACTTTTTGTCAATTTTTAATGATATTTTGGTGAGCACAGAATTCTAGGTTGATTGTGTTTGTTTGCTTTGCATTTTCTTTTAATATTATAATAGTGTTGTTCTACTACATCTTTGCTTACATTGTTTCTGTTGTGTGATTCTCTGCCTTTAGTTCCTTTGTGTGTGATGTCTATTTTTTGTTTTCTTCTTGTCATGTTTCCTCCCTATTTTATGAGCTGAATTGAGTCCTACAAAATTCATATGTCAATTCCTCACTCTGAGCACCAGAAAATGTGATTATATTTAGAGGGAGCATCTATAAAGTAATTAAGGCTAAATGAGGTTACTAGGGTATGTTCTAAACAAATGTGACTAATATCCTTATAAGAAGAAGAAATTTGGAAACACCTGCACAGACGGGAGACCAGGTGAAGACGCAGGGAGAAGACGGC
Organism: Mirza zaza; assembly: GCA_008750895.1. NCBI lineage: Eukaryota > Metazoa > Chordata > Mammalia > Primates > Cheirogaleidae > Mirza > Mirza zaza. Next base: position 3,569 of record VSMD01033759.1, read on the forward strand.
CACCTGCAAGCCATGGAAAAAGGCCGCAGGATGAAATCGACCCTGCTGGCACCTTGGTCTCCGACTTCTACCCACCAGAACTGTGAAGAAATAAATTCCTGTTGCTTAGGCCTCCCAGTTTACAACATTTTGTTATGGGAGCCCTAGCAAACTACTAATAATACACCCCATTTCTGTTTTTAAAAATTTCTCCTTGTTTTTGAGGAAATAATTTTGATGGGAGTAGGTGTATTTTTCTTCATTTCTTTTACGTACAGTTCATTTGGCTTCTTATGATTGTAGATTTACATTTTTCATCAAATTTGGAATAATTTTGGCCATAACTGCTTCAAATTTTTTGTGCTTCTCTCTCTCTCTCTTTTCTACTTCAGTGAATCTAAATACATGTATGTTGAGCTTCTTTAGATTGTCCCACAGCTCACTGATGATCTGTGTATTCAATTACTTTTAGTCTTTAGCTCTCTGTGCTTCACAGTGATATTTTTTATTATTATGTCTTCAAGTTTACTAATTGTTTTCCATGACATCTCGATAGCCACTAACTTCATCTATTAAATCTTTATGTTTGACATTGTAGATTTTGTCACTAAAAGTTTGCTATGGGTTTTTAAAAATATATATTCTAAGTTTCTACTTATGTTAAACCTTTCACCTGGTTCACTGAACATACAGAATACAGATTTATAAATGTGTGTGTGTGTGTGTATTTTTTTAAATTTTCTTGTTTGCTGACTGTAAAATCATTGTCAGTCCTGGATTGATTTCAATTGATTGATTTTTCTCCTTTTCTATTTGTACATGTCTGTAATTGTTTAATTGGATACATTGCAAATTTTTGTGGGTGTCAGATATTTTATATTCTATAAATATTTGTGAGATTTTTTCGGTGGATGCTTTTAAGTTACTTCAAAACGAATTGATCTTATCATGTCCTGATTTTAAGATTTCTGAAGCAGGTCTAGAGCAGCATTTTGTCTAGGTCTAAGTATTCCCCACTGTTAAGATATTTTTGTGTATTCTCCCCATGGCTCCATAATTTACAAGATTTTCTAGTTTGAATGATAGAAACGGGCCCTGGTTTTAGCCTTGTGTAAGTTCTGGGTACTGTTTACTTTGATACTTTCATGTGCTCTTTTCCCATCCTCAGGTAGTGTTGACTCATCAATTTTTTTACTCAGTATCCACTAAAACCTTATGCAGCTCTATGGAGTTCTGCTTCTATGAATCCCTCTTCTTTCTGCTTTTCCGCCCATGAACTTTATCTACCACAGCTGCTCTGGATTATCAGCTCTGTCACTTTAGCTATGAGAGTCAGCCAAGCCCTGCCTAGGTGCGTTCTCCCTCCACCACAGCCTGGAGAATCCTTCCACAGCCAGCTGGGGAGTTGTCCACCTTACCACGGTTTGTTACCTGTATTTCAAGGATCACTCACTCTTCTTTATTGTTTGATGTTCAATGGCTTGAATACCGTTATATCATACATTTTACTGTTTTAAAAAAATTATTTCAGTCAAGAATACATCTGGTCCCTGTTTTCCTATTTTTGCCAGAATTAGAATTTCTGATAATGCTTATTATTAAGACTCTTGAAAGACTATTTTGCAGTAGACAATAACCCGTGTATATTTTTAGATGGGGAGAAAAATATTTAAAAGGATTTCTTTAAATACTAATGATCTTTCAGGAGTATATCTAAGAGTATATCATTTGTAAACGGATAATTTTACTTCCATCTTTCCAATTTGGATGTCTCTTATTTCTTTTTTCTTGCCAAATTACTCTAGCAAGAACTCCCAGTGCTATACCGAATAGAATTAGAGAGTGGATTTTCTTGTTTTGTTTTTGATCTTCAAGGTAAAGCTTTCAGTTTCTCACTGATACGTGTGATATTGGCCATGGGCTTGCTATAGGTGGCCTTTACTATTTTGAGGTCAATTACTTCTATTCCTCCTTTGTTGGGCATTTTTATCATTAAAAGTGAATATAAAAGAACTTTAAAAAGACATGAATATGGGCCAGGCACAGTGGCTCACACCTGTAATCCTAGCACTCTGGGAGGCTGAGGCGGGCAGATCTTTTGAGCTCAGGAGTTTGAAACCAGCCTTTGAGCAAGAGTGAGACCCCAGACCCCATCTCTACTAAAAATAAAGTATTGCTGGGCGTGTTGGCTCACACCTATAATCCTAGCACTCTGGAAGGCCGAAGCGGGTGGATTGCTCAAGGTCAGGAGTTTGAGACCAGTATGAGCAAGAGCAAGACCCAGTCTATACTAAAAATAGAAACAAATTAATTGGCCAACTAAACTATACAGAAAAAATTAGCTGGGCATGGCGATGCATGCCTGTAGTCCCAGCTACTCAGGAGGCTGAGGCAGGAGGATTGCTTGAGCTCAGGAGTTTGAAATTCCTGTGAGCTAGACTGATGCCACAGCACTCTAGCCCAGGCAACACACTGAGACTCTGTCTCAATAAATGAATAAATAAATAAATAGACATAAATAAATGAAAACTATGTTGTATTTATGGGTTGAAAGACTTAGTGTTGTTAAAATTTCTATACTTACTCAAATTGACCCACAGATTCAATAATAACCCTATCAAAATCTCAATGGCACATTTTTACAGATACAGGAAAAAAAAATCCCAGAATTCACACAAAACTACAAAAGACGGAGAAAAGCAGATGTAATCTTAAGAAAAAAGAACAAATCTCTAGGCATCACACTTCCTGATTTCAAAATATATTACAAAGCTACAGTAATCAAAATAGTATGGTATTGGCATAAAAACAAACTTAAAGACTATTGGTGAAGAGTAGAGAGCCTCGAAATGAACCCTTATAAATACAGTCAACCGAACTTTGCCAAAGGTACCAAGAATACACAAAAGGGAAAGAACAGCTCTTCAATAAAAGATGCTGGGAAAACTAGAAACATATGTGCAAAGGACTGAAAGTGGACCCCTACCTGGCACCACATACAAAAATAAACTCAAAATAGATTAATAACTTAAATGTAAGACTGGAAACCATACCACTTCTAGGAGAAATCATAGGAGAAATCTTCTTGACATTGGTCTTGGCAATGATTTCTTGAATATGACACTGAAAGTACAGAAAACAAAAGGAAAAATAAACAAGTAGGACTATAATAACCAAAAAGTTTCTGCACAGCAAACAATCTACAAAATGAAAAGAAAACCTATAGAATGAGAGAAAATATTTTCAAACCATATAACTCTAATTTATAAAATGTAGAAGAAACTGAAACAATAGTAAGAAAACAAATAACACAATTGAAAAAAATGGTCAAAAGACCTGAATAGACATTTCTCCAAAGAAGGCATACAAATGTTAACCAGGTATATCAAAAGGTGCTCACCATCACTACTCATCAGGTAAATGCAAATCAAAATCATAGTAAGTATCACTCCCCCACATGTTAGGATGGTTATTATCAAATAAATAAGTAAATAAATAGCAAATGTTGGGAGAGGATGTAGAGAAATTGTAACATTTGTACACTGTTGGTGGGAATGTAAAATGATATAGCCACTATGGAAAACAGTGTGCAGAACCTTCAAAAATTATAAATAGAACTACCATATTATCCAGTAATTCCATTCTGGCTGTTTATCCAAAATAATTAAAATTAGACCCCAAAGAGATGTCGGCACTCCCTATTCATTGCAGCATTAGTCACAATAACCAGGATATAGAAACAACCCAAATGTCCATCAACAGATAAGTGGATGAAGAGGGTATATAAATACAATGGAATATTTCTCAGTATTGAAAATGGAGGGAATCCTGTTATATGTTACAACACAGATAAAACTGGAAGACATTTTGCTAAGTAAAATAAGCAAATCTCAGAAAGACAAATGTATGATTCCACTCATATGAGGCATCCAAAATAGTCAAACTCATAGAAGCAAAGGATACAACTGTGTTTGTCAGGGCCTGGAGAAGTGGAAAATGAGGAATTGTTCTATAAACATTTCAGTTATGCAAGATGAATAAGTTCTAGAGATCTGTTGTACAAGATAGTGCCTACAGTTATTATGGTATTGTGCACTTCAAAATTTGTTAAGAGGCTAGATCTTATGTTGTGTTCTTATGACAAAGAAGGGGAAATGAAAATTTTGGAGGTGATGAATATATTTATTCTACAGCTTGTGATGATAGTATTACGTGTGTACATATATGTACAAGTTTATCAAGTTATACACATTAAATTTTTCACAAAAATAGCCTAAGGAAAATAAAATCTTTACAAAAGAAATTTAAAAATAATATATCTTAACTATTATGTTATAAAAAGGAAATGCAAATCATAGATATAAATATTAAAACATAAAATTCTTACAGAATTTTGAATAGAGTGGGGATGACTGAGGATAAAAATTAGTGAACTAAGGACAAAAAAATATAGTTCTCCAATCTGAAAAACAGAAAATAGAATAGGCTAAAAAATGAACAGAGCCTTAGGGCCCAGAGAATAACAAAAGAGCCAAGCTTGGTATCACTGGAGTTCCAAAATGAAAAGAGACAGAGAGCTGGGCTGAAAAATATTTGAAAAAAGAATGGGGGAATAAAACCCTCCAAAATTTGGCAAAAGACATAAGACTACGGCCAAAAAGTTAAGCAGACTGCAAACATGATAAGCCAAAAAAGTTCATACCAAGAGAAATTACAGATATACTTTTAAAAACTGAAGACAAAGAAAAATAATCTTAAAAGCAGCCAGAAAGACTATATCACTCATAGAAAAATACCAACTGGAATGATAGCAAAATTCTGATCTATTACCATGGAAGCCAGAGGGAAATGACACAATATTTTCAAATGTTCAGGTGAGAGAGGGAGGGAAAGAAGTCAATGGTAAATTCTACTACAGCCAATGAAACTATCTTGCAGTAATGAACAGGCAATAAAAACATTCCCTGATTAAGGAAAGCTATAGAATTTATCCCATTTCTCTTCAAACAGAAAGTATATGATGAATAAGTTAACTTAGATCACCAATGAAGAGAAAATGAAGAACAATGGAAATAGTAGAAATATGAATACATATGCTAACCTGTACTTTCCTTATGAGTTTTATAATCATATTTGATGATTGAAACAAAAAAGTTTTACACTATCTGATACTCAAGATTGATATTTAAAAGTAGGAAAAGTAAAAGTATCTAAACAGAAGTCAAGTCTCCACATTTCACTCCACATTAAGTGGTAAGTGTTACTAATGCATTGTTATAAGTCACATATATATACTGTAATACCCAAAGCAGTCATGATGAAAAATATACAAGGTGATAAACTCACAAATACTGTAAATAAATTGAGCCCACTGCCAAAAATGTTCAAGTAACTCACAGGAAGGCAAGGAAAAAAAAAAAAAAATGAAAACAACAGGGGCCAGTTGCAAGAGTTTATCCTTTATCTGGGAAAGATAGCTCCACAAGCCCCATATCCCTGGATACCTAGAAAGTTCACGGCTGCAGAAGGGCCCTACATTCTTGTTGGACTTATTTCCCACCATCTTTCACACAAATGCCTTATCAGTGTATCTAGAATAGTTGCTAGTTCTTACTCACTACATCCAAGCAGCATAATGCCATCAATTTATGTTGAAATATAGAAAGGCTACAAAACAGGAATAAAACCAGGATATTATTCCAATACTTCTTTCTAGAATATTTTCTCTTACATTAATGATAAACTTCTTTTTATTTTTCAAAACACAGACCAAAAATTTTCTAAAAAAGGTTAGCAAGAGTTACCTAAGCTAAGTTAACCACCTGTCATTACCCCATATTCTCAAAAATATTATATAACTATAGCATGAGAACATTGGTTCTGTTGTTGTTTTCTTGTGCACTTTAAATATTGAGGGTTGAGATAACTATACTTCAGAATTCAATGGAAAGCATTAAATAGTGTGCAATTTTTTATTTTATTAAGACATTTCTGTATATATTTATCCTGTGCTTTCTTCCCAATGACCCTCATGTCCCCAAAGGCAATAATTCTAATAGTTTGAATATATTACTTTATATTTATGAGTATTATTTTGGGATGTGTTAACTTTTAAATTTATGTATATAGTTTTAATTTTGCATATAAAATATATATCAGACATATGTGATATTTATATAAATATATATTTTTATATATCTTACTTTTCTCAAATATATTTCTATGCTTCATTCATCTTGCATGAGTACATTGAATCTGTTTCTTTTAACCACTACATAACAATCCATTTTTCACATGTTCCGTGTGTAACTGATACACTCTACTAATAACGGACAAATAGATTGACTGCAACTCTCCAATGTCACAAAGAATGCCACATTGTGTATCCTTTATACGTCCTTTTACGGACGACTGTTAGAATTTCTTTGAAACATATACTGAGTAATGGAATAAATTATGCATATTTTTAATTTGACAAAATACTGCTACATTGATTTCCAATATGTCTTCTTGAATCTGTGTTCTCAGTCCCATCAGTAGAGTATATAGGTTCCTAAATACTTACTTCTTCACATTTTTAATCTTTGCTAGTCTAATAAACATAAAGAATATCTATCGTTATTTTATTTTGTCTTGCTCTGATTATAAATTAATTTGAGCATCTCTTCATAAGATTTTTTGCTTTCTGGGGTTCATCTTCTGCAAACTATTTCTACTATTTGTCTATTGGCATCCAGTCTTTTTCTAGTTGATTTTCAGAAGTCCCTCGTATACTCCAATTCTTTCTCAGTTTTACATAATACAAACATTTTCTCAAAAAGTGTCAATTCCTGATAATTCTGTCCATGATGTGCTTTGTTTTATTGAACTGAAATTCTTAATTTTGATACATGTAAATTCGTCTTCTCTTTGTTATTTTATGGCTTGCACTTCGGGGTATACAGAAATATTTTCTTGCTCTATGACGTAACGGCATCACCCTCACTGTCTGTGCTATTCACAGATTTATAGGTCACAGTCAGGTCTTATTCAGAGTTCACTTTGGTATAGGCACACATTAGAAATTCAGTTTTATTTTTTTATATTTAGTTTTTGTAATAGCATTCAATAATACCGTTTTTATGTTCTTGTTAGCATTGCTGTCTTATATGAATCCTATTGTATTAGGTATATTTATATTGGGGTTGGCAGCTTTGCCAGGCAAAATGGAGAAAGATCCCTATAAATTGTCTCTCCCAGTTGTTACTACTAAAATCTCATAGCATAATATGAACAGTAACTATCTGAGGACTATGAAAAGTTAACAACAGGTGAATGATGGATGAAAGAGAAGTGTAAAATAATGACCCGTAAGGTTTTCTGTTTCACAACTATTTTTCTCACTTTTCTCTTACTCTTCTGATAAAGAGGTGGGGCCAAGTCCCAGAACTGCTTCAGGAGTGAACAAAGCAAAAACTCTAAAAGAAATCTTCCTTTTCCTCACCAAAGGACTAAAAACAGCCACACGAGCCAGAGAATATGGACGGAATCACATCTTCCCTTTTTGTTTTCTTTTTTTATTCTCATATATTTCTGTCTTCTGAAACCACTCCCTTAGAATAACTTCATGGCAGTGCTCAGGTTCCTAATCCATTTCTTTCTAGCACTTCTCTTTGTATTTTTTCCTTGGTGGGATACCTATTCTAATGATTCAATGTCATAGATAGAATAAGTGATCAAGTTATGAACCACTGGTTGTGCCCTGACCACCACATTCCAAGTTCTGTCTCTGGCTAAAGCATATTCTACCTAATATGTATTATGTCCTGTGGTCTAACGCCACATGTGTCAGCACATATCCTACATCTTTAACCAACAACTGCTAGTGATAGTGATCAGAATACAGAGATGTTCCAAGTAATTTTACTGTTGCCACTAATTCTTTTTATAGCTCTATGTGTTTCAATATGGAAGTCAGGAGCAGACTGAGTATAGACTTAAGAAAGAAATTAGATAAAAATTTTGAGAACAACTCTAAAATAGAAATTTCTTTTATAAAATGTGGTATTTTGAACCTCAATGGTTATAGTCTTTGCTGTAAAACAGAGGAAATACAAAAGTGTTTTAATGAAAAGTTAATCCTTTTTTGTGCTACTGTATTTACAACTTGTCTCTATGAGTTAAAGATATCTTCTCGCACTTCTCATGAAGGAACTTCAGATTCAACAACAGTTGTTCCACTGCTTTTTTGCATGTTTATTTCAACACAACCTGTAGTAACCATTAATACGTAATTATAAAGCATCCAAAAATTCATCCACTTGCTTCTGAGTTATCTTGTAAATATATCTGTATGAGTAGTTTTCACTTTTAACACTACAACACTTGAGATTCAAGGGCTCAGGGATATTTCCAATATGACAGTAAGGACCTGTGAGAGCAGACAGAAGGAAGCAGTTGTGAGAAGAGTAAGTCACGTGGAAGATGGAGTGTGTAAAGGCGGGAATCTGCAGTGTGTTTATGCCTCTAACAGGCTCTGCAGTAGCGATATGCACTTCCTGATTTCACTCACACCTCGTGCTTATAACTAGGACTATTGTCTTCCCAGTCAAAGTGGATTCAAGGTTGATCATTGTCACTCTCCCCTCCCATCACTTAACAGAAAACTAATATAGATCTACTATACAGCAGAAAATCTATTTCAAAATGAGGATGTAGAACTTAAACAGAAGGAATAGATAATGAGAGAAATAAATATAAGACAGGAAAGTAATAGAAAATGAGAACAGAAGAGCCTGTGTTAGGTCTGTGATTCATTTAGATAGAAAATATTTATGGAGTGTATAATATCAGTAAAAAATAGAGAAAAATAGGAAAAGAAAACCAGCCAAGAGAAGGAATTGTAAAATCTTGGGATTCCTTATTCAGGCATGCTATTTTGTCAGGCTGCACAAATAATAAGTTGTGCGAATAGACATATTTCCTGGAATTAAGGCAGGTTCAGGGCATAGGTTTGGTAGACTGCAACTTTCTGTCTAACAAAATGTTCAGAAGTTCACAAATTTCCAGTCTTGGATAAGCTCAAGAGCAAGAAGTAGAAGTAGAATTATCAATAAATAGCAGAAAATTTACAATAGTAGTTTAAGTAACACATACAAAGAGATACAAAAACAGAGATAACTTCAAACTTGTTTACTCTGTGTTGGAGAGAGGACTAACAGCTCAGATAATGAAAGAACACACATGGGATTCAAAGCAAACACCAACTTCCACGTACAAAGAGGAGAAAGCTGCTCCTTAGAGAAGAATGGAGAAGAGCAACTTCTTAACAATGGGGCCTCATATGAAATTATAATCTATCCAGAAAGATGATTACTGATAAAAAATTTTCAATGTAAATTTCCAAAAACATTAGCTATGTAGGATATTCATAGATGCAGTATAAAATTTCCCAAATCTGTTACTGATATGAAGGAAAAAAAATAATCTGCTGCTACTCTATAATTCTTATTTCTGCCTCAGCTTGGCAGAACCACCATTATCTGCTCAGATTCCACTTATCTGCTTTGCAGTTTTCCCGCAGGGAGATAATAGGGTCATCACAGCCCTCACTTTGTGAGTCTCTCTTCTCCAAGGGATTGCAGTCCTGTTCCTGCTGATACAACTTGTCTCTCGTCTTGTGTCCAGTTTCTGGTGACACAGAACTCCATTATGACTGAAGGTAGATTTCAATTCAATTATGCTTTAAAGTCATTTTCTTACTTAATCCAAGAAAATACAAGAGCTGTTCTTGCATACCATGTCCGGAGAAACATTGTTAACACTTCTACAAAACGATAATAATGAAATATTTTAAGGGTATGAATGGTATTCATTATATACTGTTTCTGTAAGCAACAAAAATGTATGTTTTAGTAAATGTCCATCGAAATAAAAAATAAGATTCAATAAATCAAAGGTTATCTTTAATGCTTAGTAACATTACTCATCTGAAGATTTAAATTCCTTATTTTTATACATTACTTTGTTTTTAATGTATTAGAGTTCTCATTCTCAGATTAATTATAAAAACTTGACAGGCAAGCCATTTAGCAATGTTTCCATCAGTTAAAAATATCCATAAATAAACCTCTCCTATTTCTAAAACATTCACATCTATGAAATGTTTGTATTTCAAGTGCTCTAGGTTATATGGTTGAATTGATGCTCTGTTCAGATTTTCCCCCTAGTTTTGCAGTTCTGCTATTTTACTGGAAATGGATATTCACCCTTATAAGACATTGTTTGCTGACTCTAATGACATTCCTAAGAATTAAGAAAAATTTCCTTCAGAAACTAACACTTTTCTTATAGAAAAATGGTATTATATCATACTGCGGAGTACTTACTCTTGTAGGAGCTATAAAAATATTGCATTTACACAGAAAATACACTTAGCTTGCCTTGCACAGCATTGTGTGAGAGTCATATCTGAGTATGCTTACCATTTGTCCACTTTGATATTGCTTCAGGAACTATAGATTGTGAAATATATGAATGACAAAAATGTAAGAGTTACATACTAGCTGTTAGAAACATGAAGCTCAGCAGTTTCTCTAAAAGGAAATAGAAATATAATACTTTGAACTTTTTGATAGAAATATTTAATGACACTTTATATTATTCTTTTCAGTTTGTCATCCATAAATCTTCTAAAATCAATTTTAAATCCTCTATCTTATTGCATTTTTATGAGGATTTTAGGGCAGTAATTTCTTCCTCAATTGGCATTTAGTTCTCACATATCAAGGTGAAATAAAATATACCTTCAAGTTACATAATATGTAAGTACCGTTTTATATTTTGAACTTTGAATTTTTTTCAAAACGATCATTGCTCATCATACATTTATTTCAATACATATCAGAAACAGAAAAATACATAAGAATCTAGATATTTAAGACTGAGATGATGCAGTTGCACTGTTTAGGATATTTAGGGTTAGGGTTAGGGTTAATATTAAAGAAAGATATGTGAATCATGAAAACAATTTCAACAATTGTAACTAACAGTTTTCTAAAGAATCTCTTATAATTAAGACTGCACTAAAATATGTGTCTCCTCTTGATAAAAATTCCAATTTATTAATTGAATACATTTTTAATTAAAAACATCAAACTTAGTCACCCTTTTCCAAAACAAGAACCTTCTGTCTTTAAAGATGAGTAAGAATTACAGCAGTTATTTTGATTACTGAGTTCCAAGGACTGAATGCCTAAGTAACTTTCATAAGCATTTAAAACAATCCGCAGCTCCGCCGTGACAGAAGCGCAGGCCTGCGGGGAAATGATGAGGGTCCGATCTGTGAAGGGGCCAGCATCATGCAAGTGCTGCCTCCTGTGCTTCCGTGGCTGCGGACATGTGAGCTGTGACAAACAGAGCCAGCCACCTCTTTGTCCCTCTTCTCCATTCAGGTATTTAAACTAATTTTCATAGTCTTACTTATAATCATTATAAAAATCACTTGCGGTATTTAGAAAAAAATATAAATCATGGTAATGGAAGAGACTGTACAGGGCAGAAGCTATGGGTTGATATGTGCTACAGGTGATTCTTGTGCTCATGTAAATTTTAGGAGAGTGATTTAGACCAGTGATCCTAAAAGTGCAGTCCTTGGATGAGTAGCATTAGCGTCACCTGGGAATGAGCTAAAACTGCCAAATTCTAGCATCACATCCTGAACCTACTCTAGCAGACACTCTGGGGTAGGGCCCAGTTTTAATGAGCCTTCCAAGTGATTCTGATGCACAACTAAAATTTGAGAACCACTGATATGACCAAAGTAAACAAATGTGAACCACAGTGATTAACTCATTGGCTTCCATGAAATGACAAGGGCTGTTTCCCTAGGAATTCACCTTGAATTATTTCATAGCCTTTCATTTCTCTGCAACTGGAACAGGATTTTCCAGTTCCTGAATTGTATAAAGCCTGTCGCTTCACTTTTCATAGTCAACCTCATGCAACTAAATTGATTTCCTATTTTACTTTAGACATGTCTTAATAGAAATAATGATACTCTTCTCTTATAGGAGTCAAGATACTTCACCAAATGAATTTAGCTCAAGAATCTATGATATTTATTTCCAATTTTACAGAAGACTAAACAATACTGTTATAATTACTTATTAAATTGTCTTCATCATGCATGCATTCATTCGTGGTTTTGATATCTTCAGTAATAATCACTAAAACAAATTAGTTCCAACAAATTGATTCACTGAAAACAGGATTTATGTGTGTACATATAAGACTTTCCAGGTTTTAACAACGCCACTAAATGGATAATATTTATTATAATGAAGATTTTATCAATAGACATAGCTTAAAAACAATAGTCTTTCCATGTGCCTGGACATACTTTGACTGAATATATTGTAAATCATGTTAGGACAATCTGACAGATGGGTTAACAGATTTTGAAGTCTTTTAAACTTTACATTCAGGGAGAGAGTTTATATTGGGGCTTTGTTTACAGCTCGGTTCACAATTTCTCCAGGGATTTCTTTGGGAATTTAGTTAGTTTGACTTAGTCCATTTGGACTGCTGCAACAAAGTCCCAAAAGATGAGTGGCTTAGAAACAACAGAAGTTTGTTTCTCACAGTTCTGGAGGCTGGCTGGGGAGTCCAACATCATGGCAGCAGACTCTGTGTCTGGTGGGCCACTTCATCCCACCTAGCCGACTTCTCGCTCCAGCCTCATGTGGCAGAAGGAGTGAGAGGTCTCTCTCAGGCCACTCTTATAAGCACACTGATGCCATGCGTGAGGGCTCTGCTCCCATGACCTACCCCCCCCAAGGCCCCGCCTCCTAATATTGTCACCTTAGGGCTGAGGATATTAATTTTGGAAAGACATGAACATTCAGACCAGCGCAGAGCTAATGTCATGGTCAGTATCAGAGTTACATATAAGAGTAAGAAGTTTGTGCTTTTGGATTAATCCCTTTTCTGATTTCACTTCCCTAAAGCAATAAACATTTGTTGAATATGAAGAAATCTATCAGCACCAGGAAAAATAACTTGTCCCCTAATTACAGGAGCAAGAAATGCCTAAGTAGAGAAGATCTAAGGGTTGTTAACACAATAAAACCATGGCCGCTTTCATGTCACTGCACAAAGACACTAATACTTTCATTATAGCTTTAGCCACAGTCTAACTTTGCATTAGTTCCAGTGGCCGGAAGCAGCTATCTAATTAAATAGCTCTTGGTGCTTTTACTGTTATGACAGCTGCTACCCACAAATCACACATTAGGAGAAGGGAGTCACACAGATTATCCTATACACAGCTTCAAGTAACAGCAGTCTCAATATTTGCATCTGTTAATTAGTTTAAGTTAGAGTTCAGTCTAGTGGCTTGAAATGAACTACAGTGGTCATTAACATTTCATAGAACTTGATTTTTTATATTATTCTATTCCTAGCCTCTGTTTCATTTTTTTCTTTTTTTAAATATTTTTTTCTTCTTATTCTATAGAAAATATGCATTGTTTAACATGAAGAATATCCAAATTATATCATAAAAGTGACTTAGATGTTTATGTTTCTTCAACTAACAAGTATGCTATTTATTTATTCATTTAACAAATATATTAGATATTTTCCATATAAAAAAGAAACAAAAGCAAAAATTTCCTTCTCTCAGAATAAATGCAATGTTGCTTCCTAGATAACATACATAAAATATTATATAATTATTTTCTTACATATATTGCAGGCTTACTATGTACCATAATTATATTAATATCATAGGAAATTGAGTTGGCAAAAGACATACATGTGATGATTTCTGCCACTGCATTAACATCGAGGATATGAAGTGGTCCAAATAGGGTGAATCAATCACTCTTTGGAAAACTGCCTACCTCTGGGTACACTGTGGTTATTTGTTTAGAGGAGTACATAACTAGACATTTGGCCAAATGAAAAAAATGGTTACACAGAGAAAATCTCTGTAGTAATTAATCTACTAATTATGAGCCCAAGTTTTAGGCTTTAACCTCAGTGTTTAAATCCTTGATCTACCATTTAAGAGTTATACAAATTAGGAATATATACAACTTCCCTAACCTCTACAATAAAGTATAATTATTTTAAAAGAATGTTTCATCACAGGAATTATTATTTTCATGATGTCTTTCTGCATTTTCAATAAATTTTATGAATGAAATTAAATTTTATATTTATGTGAAAATGAATATTTTAACATGTATCAGTTAGAATCACTTACCAATAATTATTCATTAGCTTTCCATCTACTTTTACATGATTGTAGTCATCTTACGCGTTTCATCTTAGACAGCTGGCTTTCTCTTTATTCTCAGTTACTTTTCTGAGTAAAGATTCTAAATATGGTTTTGGCATTCTTTCTCCTGATTAGTCTCTGATCTGAAAGATAAGAGTTTTATGTCTCTCCTTGTTTGCCTTTTGATTCAACAATTCTACTGTAGATGTGGTTTTACATTCTAACTGATGTGCTTTTATCATCTAGAAACAGCTTATGGATTGTTGTTTCTTTTTAATAAAATTGTTTTAAAGAATAATTTTTATGTTTCATATGTGAAATTTATAAAATGTGTCTTAAAAATGGCTGTACAATTTTTCCTCCCATTCCAAAGAGTTTGACTCTGTTAAGACAGATAGTGTCTGTCAACTGAAATCAAAACATTCTGTCTATTATCAAGCAAAGTTGAACTCCTGAGTGACTTGATTGTCCTATTCTAATTAGTAGCATTATTAGTCTCTTTAGCATTTGAACATAAAGCATGAGAAGGTCATTCATTTATGTGATTATCAGGTGGAAGGAAGTAACATTTATGAAGTCTCTTTTAAACCAGGCAATATGCAATCCGGGTATATAAAGTTGTCTAAAGTGCCAGTCCTCCTAAAAAGACACCATAAGCGATAGGGTAATTTATAAGTAACTATAAAATACTAATAAGCGGCAGTAAATTGGGTGTGAGGGATTTTAAGCAGAGAAATCTAAGCATAAATCCCAATTGTATAATTTATTAATTGTGATACTTGGGCAAATTATAGAACTTTTGAAATTCTCATTTTTCTCAAATACCATATGAAAACAAATAAGAACTTCCTCATTTTTCATATTTTTGGCTATTAATACAAAGTGCCACAAATAAGAAAATGTATGGGTGTTCTGGGACATTTTCATAAAAGCCAAATATATGGAAATAAAGCTTGAAGAAAAATTGAAATAGTATGTTTTAAACTTATATCGCAAACTTTCGCAAAGTCTAAAAAAAAGTCAATAAAGAAATGTTTGAGAACTATTACAGTTACTAATATTTGCTGAACTTATATAGTAAATGTGCATATAGGTCCACAATAATAACAAAGATCAGAGTATCCTGATGGTAGTTATCTCCCTGGAAGGCAGGGGGAGAACATTATTTTCAAATTGAATTATAAATAAATATACGTTTTTCTATTAATGTTTTTATTAATAGAAATTTTGTTCATTATATGAAACATATCA
The DNA here is from genome assembly GCA_008750895.1 of Mirza zaza. Lineage (NCBI taxonomy): Eukaryota > Metazoa > Chordata > Mammalia > Primates > Cheirogaleidae > Mirza > Mirza zaza. The sequence continues at coordinate 19,062 of VSMD01033759.1, forward strand.
TATTTAATAATATTAAGTTCTAATTTAAAATATAAGACGGTTAGTAGAGGAGGACTATGAAATTCACAATGGCAACCACGGTTATTAACCAGATATGTAAATATAATATGGAGATGTACATCCTGGTAAACTGAGTGAATTACATACTAATATGTCTTAATCAATTGAATATCTTATTTATTGTAGGGTGTATTTGAGGCTTGCATAGGGAGGGTAAGTTGTTGCAATTATGCTCCTTACTTTCAACAAGGTTCACCTTGTGCAAAATGCTGACATCTAAGTGTTGAGGCCAATATATTTCCATGGCAATAAATAGCACCAGGAAAACTCTTCTAAGCTGGTACCAATTGCTTCACTTCTTTTTTTGCTGTCCTGGGGAGTTCTGAATAAATAATTCTATACACATATTGCTAAGCTAAGTAAACATTAATTAATGGGTATATGGATCTAATTATTGAGATGCAATGTGACACTCCTATTATGCAGAGTTAAGTATAGTTTCCAATAAAAAAATTTTGGAAATCACCTAAAAATATAACAAAATATAATAGGAATTTACATGTAATGCAATAAAATTTATTCATTAGAAATTGTTATCTAATTGATAAAAGCAAATCAATATCCAATATAGGCTTAGCATGCTTAAAAAATGTTAATAAACAAGACTGAAATGAACTTTACCAAAATGTTAATTATAGCTATTTCTAATTGTTAAGATTGCATCATTATCATATTGTATTAATTTGTATAATTTCCAAAAATGAAAGTAATAATACTTTAACATTGTAATCTAAAAATCATAAAGTAAAGCAGCTACTATAGCTCTTTTAAAAGAATGTAGAATTGAATTATGGAAAAATTATATTTAGATTTGAAACTTAGTTACCATCAAAACTTGATTGAAGAAAACCAACAACATATTGAACTGCTAGAATTTTTAAATTATTTTTCGTGAGAAATGAGAGAATTTGAAATAATGAATATAAACTCTAAGGAGTTACTTCTATATCACTTTATGCAAAATAGGGTAAGTAGAGTAAATAAACAAAGGCTACAGGCATATATTAATATATATAACTCATATAACTTTCTGGGATATCTGGACGTTGCATATGGTCATGGATGAAACCTCAAATATTAACCATTGCCCTTCAAAAGAAACTAATGAAACGTTATCCATATTTCCTAATTTGATCTGATGAAAAGTCCTGATGGCTGTAATCATAATATGCATATCTAAGCAACAAGAAAAAATTCATTGCAAAATTTCAAGAAAAAAATGTACAAAATGCAAGCAATTTAGCAAACATAATAAAAAGATACAGTATTGATGAAATAATAGAAAGCATCATAATTTACAGTTAATTAATATAGAACTTTTAACAAAATGAGCACAATTCTAATAGGCACATTGCATGCATTACTTTATTATATTATTAGATTAATCCTGTGTAGTAAGTTTATTGTTATCATCATTTTAGAGATGAGGAAAAAATGAGAAGTTAAGGAACTTGCTCACTTAAATGGTGTAGCTAGAATTCAAATCCAGCAGTCTAGCTCCAGGATCCATTGTGGGAGATCATCACTTCATAGTCATGGACAAACCACCAAATTTCAAGATGTTTTCCATAACATAACAGGCTTCTTTGCTTTTGTTGTTGTTGTTATAATTAAACTGAACACACTGCTAACTTTATTTTAGTAATTCACCCATTGTTTCATAACCAAAAGTAAACAAGCATTCATCTATGAGATCACTTTTAGTAGAAGAAATAATTTATAATTTGATTATTATTTCTTTAGTGGAGAACAATCTCTTGGCTGAAAGAATGTTGCTTTTTTTTTTGTTTGTTTTTAAATTTTATTAATGGAAAATGCCCACTTTGGAACTAACATACTAAATTTTGCCTTGTGTACATTCAGTTTCATTTATTTATTTATTTATTTCAAAGTATTAAGGGGATATCTAGAAGAGTTTTTCCTATATTTTTTTTCCTAGAATTTGTATGGTTTCATGCCTTACATTCAAGTCTTTTATCCATCTTGAATTAATTTTTGTGAGTGGCAAGAAATAGGGGTCCTGTTTTATTCTTCTGCATGTGACTATCCAGTTTTTCCAGCACCCTTTATCGAATAGGGCTTCATTTCCCCAGTGCATTGTTGTCTGATTTTTCAAAGAGCAGTTGGCCATTGGTAGATGGTTTTATACTTGTGTTCTCTATTCTATTCCATTGGTCTGTGTGTCTATTTTTATACCAATACAATATTGTTTTGGTTACTATAGCCTTGTAGTATAGCTTGAAGTCCAGTAACATCATTCCTCCAGATTTGTTCTTTATGCTTAAAATTGCTTTGGCATCTCAGGCTCTTTTCTGGTTCCAAACAAAGCATAGAATTAATTTTTCTAAATCTGTGGAATATCATGTTGGTATTTTGATGGGAATTGTATTGAATCTGTAGATCACTTTGGATAGTTGGGACATTTTACCAATGTTAATTCTATGGATACATGAGCAAGATATGTTTCTCCATTTGTTTGTGTCCTCTACGATTTCTTTCACCTCCTGGGTTAAGTATATTCCCAGGTATTTGGGGGGACACTTTCAAACCAGAGCAAAAAGTAAAGACAATGATTGCTTCCATTGATGGTAAGTTGCAGCTAAACCAGAAAGCTCTGACAGACACACAGTAGTGTGCTTTCCAGGTGAAGATCTTTATTTTTTATTGTTCTATAACATGAGAGCTTTTTCTTTTTAAATCTTGTTCTGTCAGCCACGGTGATTGCAGTGGTGCAATCCTAGCTCACCATAACCTTGAATTCCTGGGCTAAGACAATCATCCTCTCACCTCAGCCTCCCTCCTGAGTAGCTGGGACTACAGGTGTGTGCCACCATGCACAGCTTTAGTTTTTCTCTATATTTTTTTCATACAGAGAGGGTCTCACTATGCTTTCCAGGCTGATCTTGAACTTTTAAGCCTGAAACAAGTCTAACTGTTCACCGAATTTGGGTGGTAAATGTTTACAGTAATGGTCTCAGAAAGCAAACTACCTAAAATATGAAAATAAGGGCACATGACAAGTAGGAGTTCGACTTTTGGGGATTGACAAGTATATTACCACTCCCATGGAAATCCAAACTTATCATAACCCTCCAACTGAAAGAATGGAGGACTGTAAAGCCCAGCTAACTCATGGTACTGCAACAGAGTGTGAATGTAGGGCTATTTTTTACAATCCTACTGTGAATCACAAACCAATATGCCCTAAAGATTATCAAATCATCGTGACACTTCACTTTTGTAGAATGTAATTTTAGTTTGCAAATATTTGTTCAGTTTCTATTTTATTTAGTTTCTATTGTATTAAATAGTACATTATATAGACTGATGTCACAGAGTCTGGTGTAATGTTTAACCTGATGTTTGACACTCTTCTGTATGTAATGATGCATAAAAGTGCCCTTGCTTGAAAACCACTTCATTCTGTGTGAGAATTCTTGCTCCACAGAACCACATATTTAGTAATATTAGAATACATTTTTCTCTATGATATCTAGTCAGAATTATTTGATGTTATTAACACTATTATTTTTTTGAATTTTTAAAAATTAACCTAGAGATATCATAGAAGTTTAAGTTGTACTGCCAGAGATTATTTTTTAAAAATTTAAGCATTTTTAAACTAAAAATAAGAGTATGGCTGAGAGAATTAGGAGATTGGCAGAAAAAAGAAGAAATTGTAAAGAGGCACTATTTTCCTCATCTAAAATGAATAGTCAAAATATTTTAAAAGTTGATTCATTTAGAAGTGTATAGTTGAGGACAGTGTTTTAAATCTTGATGGTAATCAATAAAAGGATTTCCATAAGTTGCTTAGTATTGAGAAGAAAGTTGAGATATTGTAAGTGAAAGAAATTTTTATTTTTTATAGAGATCAGAAAATTCTGTCTGTAAGTTACAATTAAATAAGAGGAATAAGCTTGATATTTCCTATCATGATGGTATCATGAGTACAAAAATAAAAAAATGGGTAAAAAATTATAATCTCTTAAACAAAATTATAGATAGGATCTAATTATAGATAGGATAAGACAAAATTTTTCACTTAATTTTTCACTTTCACACTATGTACAGTTTGGTTTTTTAACCTGTGCACATGTTATTTTTTAAAATCTAGTCATTTAGTAATAAAATGTCATTCCAAGAAAATAAATCCATATATGCTGTGTTATTTAAGTAAAAGCCCTTATAGCAATTGTGCTACAAAGTGGAATCTGGTCCTAGATTTGTTTCAACAGCTTGCTGTGCTGATTCTATTCTTGAGAAATTTCCCATTATCACTAAATCAACATATGTAGGACAAAGGGAATATTTGTAAACATATATTTTTACATTTAAAAGTCAACACTATATATTATATTAAATATAATATAAATCTGTCAGTTAGATTTTACTTTGAACAAAGATTTATTATGCATCGATAAACCGTGAGATACTGGAAAAATAATCATATTTTATTTTTAGTGATATCAGCATAAAAATATACAGGTTGACTATAACTACAAACAAAATGTGTCCTCATTATGCAAAAGAAAGTTAAGTGTGTCTTGGTTCAGAAAAGAAAACATGAATGCAAAATTAAGCCAATGTGCTTTTGAGTAAGAACAGACTTAATTTTTGTATCAGAAATAGATGCTTAAATTATTCTAGAAACCGGATTATTTTCTTTTGATTTTCTTCCATTTGATTTTTTTGTTGTTGTTGTCCTTTGACACCAGTTCACTGAACTACAAAATAACTATCATTTATGAAGCCCCCACAGTCAAGATGAAATGAAGTTGTTTTGCTTTTCATTAGGAATTTCCATAAAAGTGCCTTTAATACAATGAATTAATATTCTTTCTCAATATGCTGCTGTGGATCAGATCAATGTGCTACTTAGGATCAGAATTTGTTATTAACATATTTAATGGTGTTTTTTAACTGCAGTGTCTATTTTCTAAATACACTATTTTTATGAGTTTCCATTAAAAGAGTAATGATGGTCCTATATAAAATACAAGTTTGGAATGTTTGAAAGACATTGTATAATGAGAAAGCAGCATTGAATGATTTTGGAAGCATGCTAATTTATATGCACTGCCAGGCTCCTCCCTTTCACAAAGCCCATCCAATGACCGTTAGAGAAACTGGCCGCCCAGACCAGCACCTATCTCCTCAAAATGCCCCTTTTTCCCCACACTCCTCAATATTCATCTGGCAAAGAAACACAATTATCTTTTCATGTTTTGTTTTATTGCTTCTCCATATTCAAGGTCACATAAAAATAGATAATTACACATTATCTCAGTTCCTTGGGAACATTTTAATGACTTTTTAGTAATTCTTCAGGTTTTATAGGCATATTAGGAAAGAGACTAGATTGCTACCTATTTAAAAATTAAAAAAAAACAACCTAATATGGATTGCATATTCCATAAACAAATAAACAAATAAAACTCCTTGCCTAGAAATTTTAATAAAAACTATAGTAACAAAATTAAATAATGTACTCATCTTTGATAAATACTAGGTTTTTTCTTCACATATGGTTTTTGCCCAGTCTTTCTAACTCTTTCTGTATTTTTTTTATCAGTGGACCAGTCCTGGCCTTGCCTCCCTATTTTCCCTTACTCTTTATTATTCTCACTTCAGATAACCTACCTGTGCTCTATAATCCTACTATCTATAATCTTACACAAACTGGCAAAGCATAAACACTTTCTCAATGCTACAATACTACAAATGAACTGCATGAATATAGATACATATAAAATATGGTGAACTTTTGATGTAGAACATTAAATAACTGTGCAAATGAATGCCAATAAAAACCTTGATCCCTAACTTTAGCTGTGTCTTGGCCTCATCCGTTATTTCTTTAACTTAGCTTTTTTTTTTTTTTTTTTTTTTTTTTTTGAGACAGTGTCTTGCTGTGTTTCCCAGGCTAGTCTCCAGCCTCAGCCTCCCAAAGTGCTAGTGCTAGGATTACAGGTGTGAGCCACCACACCCAGCCTGCTCTCCTCATCTCATGATTGAATTGCATTTACCCAACTCTCATTAGGTTAATAAAGTTTCTTAATGCCTATAACTCTTTATCCCCAACAAATTACATTACTTCTTTGAATTTATTTCATTTATAAAATTACAAGTATACAGGGTGTTCTCCTTCAATATCCTCTCCACTCACTTTACAAATGTATCTGTTTTCCTATACCCATCTTTTTGTCCTTTCCTCAGCAATCCCAGGATGATCATTATTTACACTGTTATCTTTATTCTATCTTTCTTCTTTGCTTCCAGATTCTTACTCTATGAGTTACATGCTTCCTCTTGTGGATTTTCAAACCTATCAATTCTTTACTGGCTCCTTTCCCAATGCCTATAAATAATTTCAAGTCTTTCTCTTATTAAAAATAAATAAGCAACAACATTTAATAGAAAACCAACTTGAAATATTTTTATCTTGTTTTCCTTATCTCCTACCACATCCTTATTCAAATAGCCATTGTGCATATTTGCTCCTGACTCCAATTCTCCAATATATCTAATATACCACTCTATTGCACTCATCACCCTATTAACCCATTGACAAATCCAGTGGTTCTTCTTAAAATCCAAACATTTTTCCTGACTCCGTAACTTTCACAAGGTATGCCCGCTTATGGAATAATGTCTTTTAATCCTCTCAAGCCACATCTCTATTAGTAGGCTTTTCTTCATGGTCATATCTCAGATAAGCGGCCCTCCTCTCAAAACACACCCTATGAATAACATTTTCAGGACTGAATTTAGTGCTTTCTATTTCTTAGTTTTTAATTATTATGGGTACCTAATCGTTGTATATCTTTATAGGGTGCATGTGATGTTTTGATCTCTATTATTTTTTATTTGTCTATGTGTCCAATTCTTTATAAAGGGCGGCAAACTCTTGAGATTAGCTATCTATTATATTCACCCATCTGTCTCTGCATCTTCCTTGCCTGCCACAGAGTCCAGCACAGAGAGTGTGGACTCAATACATGCTTTATAAAGAAAAGAAGGGATTAAGAGATAAATCACAATTCAGCGCTCTTTGTAATATGATGAATAGAAGTTGTAGAATCTCGTCTTTTGCTTAAATGACTGTTTGCATATAGGATCATGTCATTTACAAAAAGAGCAAATTTTATTTCTGCTTTCCTGATTTTATAACTATTATTTATTTTTCTTGCCTAATTATTCTGCCTGGACCATCTAGCACTATGAATAGAAGTGGTGAAATCAGACATCTTTGCCTTGTTCCTTATCTTAGAGAAAAAGCTTTCATTTTCATTATAAGGATAATGTCTGCCAATAGGCTTGTCATATGTGGCCTTTAGTATATTGAGGAACTTATACCTAGTTTGTTGAGTGTTTTTATCATGAAAAAGTATTGAATTTTGTCAAATTCTTTTTCTGCACTTATTGAGATAATCATGTTATTTTATCCTTCATTCTGTTAATATATCACATTTATTGATATTGATTTGCATATGTTGAACCCCCCTAAAGACTCCTCAGAACAAACAAATGTATTTAGTAAGGTTTCAGGATTGAAAATCAACACACAAAATCAGTTGCATTACTATACACAAACCAACCATATGAAAAGGAAATTAAGAAGACTACCCCACACAAATAGCATCAAAAACAATCAAATACTTAGGAATAAACTTAACCAAGGATGTGAAAGACAGGTACACTGATGGAAGAAATTAAGGACATAAATAAATGGAAAAACTTCCATGTTCATGAATTAGAAGAAGACTGGATAAAGTGTCCATACTACCCAAAGGAATCTACAGATTCAATGCTATCCCCATCAAATTTTTAGTGCCATTCTTTTACAAAAATAGAAAAGCAATTATAAAATTCATATGGAAACACAAAAGACTCAGATTAGCCAAAGCAATCTTGAGAAAGAACACAGCTAGAGGCCTTAGACTTCCTGATTTCAAAATGTATTACAAAGTTTCAGTAATTAAAACAGCATGATACTGGCATAAAGACAAACATATAGACCAATGGAACAGAATGGAGAGCCCAGAAATAAACACACATATATCTGGTCAATGGGTGCCAAGAATAAACAAAGAGCAAAGGATAGCCTCTTCAACAAAGGCATTAGGAAAACTGAATATCACAAGTAAACAAAGGAAATTTGACCTTTATTTTACAGCATACACAAAACAAATTCAAAACATACTAAAGACTTAAATATTAATATAAGACCTGAAACTGTAAAACTCCTAGAAGAAAACATAGGGAGAAACCTCCGTGACTTGATCTTGGCAGTGATTTCCTAGATATAACAGCAAAACACAGGCAACAAAAGCAAAAATAGACAAATAGGATTACATTAAACTAAAAAGCTTCTGCATGGCAAAGGAAGCAATCAATAGAATTAAAAATCAACCTATAGAATGGGAGAAGTATTTGAAGATCATATATCTGACATGGGATTCAATTCTAAAACATAAAAGGAATTCCTACAATAAAGACTACAAAAATTATGAGTGAGGTGATGGATATATTAATAAACCAGTGATGGATATATTAATAAACCTGATTTAATCATTCCACATGATTTTTTTGGTATGCAGACATCAAAAAATCACATTTTGTCCCATAAATGCATGTAACTGTGATATGTCAATTAAAAATAAAATTAATAAAATGATATATATTTAAAAAGGTTTAGGTTAAATGAGGGAAAGAGGTACCAAATAACAATGCCAACTGACTGATTAAAAAAAGGGTGAAGGAAACTGAACAGACATTTCTCCAAAGAAGATGTACAAATAGCCAACAAGTACCATGTTTCCCCAAAAATAAGACAGGGTCTTATATTTATTTTTCCTTAATAATACACCCTAGGGGGTGTGTTATTTTTTCAGGGGATGTGTTATTTTTTTTAAGTACAGTACAACAATCTACATTTATTCAAATATAGTTAAGTCATCTTCTTCTGGAACATCATCATAACTCTCCAAACCCCGAATTCCATCCTGAATTTTTTGTGACTCTATTTCCTTTCGAACCATTGGCCCCAATCTCTCATGTCAAGCAATAGAGCTCTCATGGGGCAGATGAGAAGGGCTGCTCATCTTCTTTACCGCTCAAGGACGAAATGCATGGGTTGTGGAGATACGCTGCGTACCCACGCCCGTCACTAGGTCTTATTTTCGAGGTAGGGCTTATATTGCGCAAATGCTTAAAAATCCTTCTAGGGCTTATTTTATGGGTAGGTCTTATTTTTTGGGAAACAAGGTATATGAAAAGATGCTCAACAATCATTTGGTAAATGAAAATCAAAACTACAGGAAAATCACCTCCTACCTGTCAAAATGGCAATTTTTTTTTAAAGGATAACAAGTATTACTGAGGATGTGAAAAAATTGGAACCCTGTAAATTGTTAGTGTAAATGTAAAATGGTGCGAGAACTATGGAAAACAGTATGGAAGTTCCTCAAAATGCTAAAAGTATAACTTCCATATGATCCAGCAATCCCATTTCTAGGTACATATCTAAAATAATTGAAATCAGTATTTCAAAGGCATATCTGCACTACCATGTTCATTGAAGCATTATTCACAACAGCCAAGGTATAGAATTAACCTAAATGTTCATCAACAGATGAATGGATAAAGAAAATATGATATGTACATTCAATGAAATTTCAGCCTTAAAAAGAAGAACATCTTGCCAAATATGAAAACATGGATGAACATGAAGGACATTATGTCCTGTAGGACTAAAATGTGCCAATCACAGAAGGACAAATACTGCATCCCACCCAAATGGGCATCTATAATAGTCAAACAAGCAGAAAATAGAGTAGTGATTGACAGGGGCTGTGCAGTGGGCAAAATGGGGAGTTGTTTAAAGGGTATAAGTGGCAGTAGTGCAAGAACAATAAGCTCTAGAGATCTGCTCTGCAACACAAGGTCTGTAATTAGCAATATGGAATTGTGTACTTCAAAGTTTGTCAAGAGAGTAGATCTCATGTTAAGTTTTCTTACTACAAAAAACAAAAAGACACAATGAAGTTTTGGAAGGTGTGGGGAGGCCAATTATCTTGATTGTGATGATGGCGTCATGGGTGTTTGTGACCAAATTCATGACACTGCACACATAAGTATGTGTAATTCTTTGTATGTCGACTATTCTTCAACACAACTATCAAAAAATAAATGCTTACCTTAAGCAGAAAGGCACTTAGTTTTATATGTATCCAATGTCATACAGATACAAATTTTAAATAAGTTTGAGTATACAAGAGTATAAAATATAATTGTACTTTAAAATAAAACAAATTATAACAAATCCTCCTTTTTAGCAAAAAGCCTAGTTTTCCGATGAATAGGATTTCTAAGCAATAAGGGCATGACACCTTTGGGGAATTTCAAAATTATCTTTGTAGGCTGATTTAACTCATCTTGCTACATATATTTCTGTCTTCAAGGTGAATTGTCTTTGCATGAACATTATACATAAAAGAGTGCCACAAAAATGATCCTCATTTCTATTAGGGTTTTTTTCTAAGGGCATTTTTTCTTTTTGGACTGGAGAAATGTTTATAACATTGCTAACCAAAATTGATAGCATAACATGAATCTATTTTAAAAAGCCTATTTCTCAGAAGGAGATAAGTTACTTCATATTAGGTTTTCTTGATCTTAATAAAATTTACTGCTAATAAAATATAAAACTTGTAATTAACATACATATTTATCTCATAACTATTATTTTTATGAAACATTCTTAGAAAGAGTTTTCAAATGACAAACACAACTGGCCTTGGATTCTTATAAAATAAGAGATATATTTATAACCTGTGGCCTCTAATTTTTTCCATACAATTTTAATATTTTTTACTCCTAATTAAAATTGCTTAATAAAATAGCATCTAGTAGAGGAAATACTATTATATGAACTATAAATTGCAGGACATAGATAACACCAATATCAATGATTATAAATTGATATTACATGAATACACTTTATTTTCTAAGTGCTCAACATTGCAATATTCTACCTGCACTACCTTAACTTGCTTGTGCATGAGTAATGTATTTGCACCAATCCACTGATATATATACTGTATCTGTTTCATTGTATGATTAAAAGTACTTAAGTTTGGAAGATGAATGAAGGGAGTGATTGTCAGTCCAGACTACATATTAGAAGAAATATGATGCATCCATAAGGATCAAAATTTTAACCTCTGTATATTATCACAAAAACAAATGGGTAAATTACTTATAACCATACCAAAAATTTTCTTAAATTATTTTCTGAAATCACATTTCAAAAAAAAAAAGTGATTTTATTCAAATAAAATACAAATTATCTGATCTATAATCTTAAACTACTTCCTGTCTTTGCTTATATGAGAGAAGCAAAAATATGTTTGCTGAACATACCTGTCTAGGTATACCTCCCACATTATTCTCTCAGCCCAAAATGACTTTGAATATTAAGACTGCAAACTTTCCTGTTCTAAATTCTTTGATGCTATACCATAACTCCTATCACTTATAAAAGCCAGAGCTATCATGTGATTTTTGAAATATACATCATATTCTGGAAACAAAATGTTGTTGTTGCAAAATGATTTTATTTTGAGTAACTAAGAAGGTTTTATTTCAGAGAAATCACTTTTAAACCTTATATCATCAAATAAATTGATATTGTAACCTCCTATAGGACAATGATATTATATGTATGCATTTAAAAATCTCCAGCCTGTGCCAGGCGCAGGGGCTCACACCTGTAATCCTAGCAATCTGGGAGGCCGACGCCGGCAGATCGTTTGAGCTCAGGAGTTCAAGACCAGCCTGAGCAATAACAAGACCCGTCTCTAATAAAAACAGAAAGAAATTAATTGGCCAACTAAAAATATATAGAAAAAATTAGCCAGGCATGGTGGCACATGCCTGTAGTCTCAGCTATTCAGGAGGCTGAGGCAGGAGGATTGCTTGAGCCCAGGAGTTTGAGGTTGCTGTGAGCCAGGCTGATGCCACAGCACTCTAGCTCAGGCAACACACTGAGACTCTGTCTCAAAAGAAAAAAGAAATCTCCAGCTGTACCCAGAATCTACTTCAAAACAAAACTAAAACAACTAACAACAATCCTCCAGTCTCATCTCATGGACCAACAACAAAATAATAAAGGAAAACCACATTAACATTATTACACAATTCAAGGTATTCAACATAAACACCTTCAACATAACAATTTAAATTTAAATTCACAAAAGAATGCTAAAACCCTATGATTTTGTGTTTTTTAAATAAAATACATAATATATATAGTATTGTGTTCTGAGTCACAAGATAAGTATTAAAGTTTTTATACATTAAAAGAGAATTACTTATTATAAAATTAGAAGTGGGTCATTTCTGTACTTCAGAAAAAATTTTAACATTAACTTTTTAACACATGATTTCAATAAGTACTTCCTGGAAAAAATATAACATATAAGAATAAACATTCATAAACATATATATTCTATATGCTATATTGAATAGCAGAAGATTATCACCAGCATGGTTTGGCTGTCACAATCCTCAAGGTATGTCAACTTAAATTTCCATAAAAAATAATATCTTATGAAAGCTTTTTGTCATAAAATAATAAAATTATACAGCCATACAGAATTTTCCCATTCATCTATTCAATATTATTGTCAAGAAATTAAACTTTAAAAAAATTGCTAAACAAGTTATCTTACTTGATACATAATTTAAGTGTTGATTGTCAATACAGTTGTCAAATCTTATTTTTTTAAGCATTTTAAGGGTTTGCTCTAAGATACACAATTTTTTTTACTTTCAAACTTGTTTTTGGTAACACTACTATTATATTATAGACAGCCATTAATCAAATATGTGAATCTGTAAAAATGGAGTTGACATTATTTTCTATTTGAGAATTTATATATTCAAAATATTATCCTATGTTTATTACCAAATTATGAAAGAAGGAAATCTTGCCTTTCTTTTCAACATGTTCTGGAAACTATAATTAGCAATATATTTGTACCCCATTATATTCTGAAATTTACAAAAAAAGAAAAAAATAATTAGCAATGCACAATGTCTGAAATTAAAAATATGTAATACATTAAGAAAAAATACTCAAAAGTAAAATCAAATTAAATCAAAATGCACTCTAAGTTCCAAATAAATCTTACACATAGTAATCGACCATTATGAACTCCAAGTTTCCTAATTAAATGAGTTACTTTAAAAAAACTTAATTTCAAATATATCAAGACCCTTGAGATGTGTACAAGTAGGAGTTTTCAAATAAGCAACTCTATGAGATTCTATCATTCTATCAAAAATGTTTAGCAACCTATCACTCCAGTCAATATTGAACAGTAAGTTTATGAATTTCCATTCAACTCCTGATTAAACATATATTAGAACCACAAAACAAGCATGTGTGTGTATATATATGTATATAAATATATGTATACATAAGAGAGACAGAGGGAGTGCAAGCCAGATGGATTTTGCTCTGATAATGACAGACTAAGCAATCCAAATCTGATAACAAACTAGAAAATCTGTAAAAAGATCAAAAATATATATGGCTCAAGATCTGAACTAGAAGTACAAGGAAACTTAGAGATGTGAGGTAAGGATCGCAATGCATTTCTCATAGGGTTCTCTGACAATTCAGGAAGAGACAGCTGAAAGTGTAAGGATGAGAGGAGAGGTTTGGAGAGACTAACAATGTCCTGGGAGGAGGGGGACAACATTGAGGGGCATGGGCTGCCAAATATGTGTTGATGCAAGGGAAATCTTTCTACCTACACTCTGAGTCCTGTTGGGACTCCAACAGGTGATGCTGCAGCTTAGAGTTAACCAAAATCAGATATGTAAATACAGAAAGTAAATCCAGCTTTGAATCATTTTAATCTCTGTATCTGCATTAAGGTTATCTGGGTATATCAGCATGAAAACGGAATCTTCTCTTGAGGGAGATAACATCATTTGATGTCCCCATTTATTCACAAAAGTTGCCATTTAGTAAAACAATAAGGATGCGCATATGAAACAAGAGACGATTATCATGTAAACATATAAGAAATAATAGAGAATAGAAATAGATCCACAAAGAGTTCAAATAATGAGGCTTTCAAATATAGATTTTAAAATGTTATGCTTAATCATTTCCGAAATGTAAAGGACAGGATCATAATCTTGGATAAGGAATGGAAACCAAATCAATTCAAAGGGAAAACTGAAAAACACAATAACTGGAATTAAAGGCTTACTGTATGGGTTTAACACCAACTAGATACAGCTGAATAAAATTAGTACACTGGTAAATAAGTGGAAGAACATAATCAGAATAAAGTAGAAGGAGACAAACTAATGATATAAAAATATTAAAACAAGAGTAAGAGATTTAGGACATACAATGCAATCATCTCAGAAAGGATTATAGTACCAGATGAAGAGGAAAGAAAGTGGGGCAAACAGTATTTTTGTAGATACTTACAATTTTCTAAAACTTATATAAGAAATCAAACAACATAAAATCTTGTGACTAATTTGGAGCTGAAAAACTGCTAGTTGAAATTCACAATCAATATCCACCTTTTAGGGGCTTTCATTAGACCCTTTCATGATGCAAATGTGATGGAAAACTCAACCATTGCTCATGAGGTGATGTGTGTGGGCTTTAAAACTAGACCACAGAGTAGGCAATGTTTGCCAGAGTCCTCCTCTGCTTACCTCCTACCTAATCATGTGAGTTAATTTGTTAGTATTCTTTGAGAAAAGAATGTGTGGTCCTTTCTCTCCATTTTCACTTTCAAAATTGTTAAAAAATCAGTCCCATTGACTAAAATGGCTGTGACTATGACTCTGCATTAGAGAAGTCTAATGATTTAAATGACAGTGGAAATACTGAGTGCCTGTATTAGCTCTTTTTTTTTTTTTTTTTTTGTAAATTCTGGGAAAAAACTTAGCAGCTTAAAACAACAATAATTTATCATCTCAGTTTCCAGTTTCTGTGAGTCCTCAATCTGCCTCAGTTTAACTGAGTTCGGGGTCTCATAAAGTAGAAATCAAGTTATCAGCCTGCTGCACTCTCATCTGGGACTAGGGAAAGATCCACTCCGAAGCTTTTTTAAGTTACTGATAAAAATCATTTCTGTGGTTATGGACTAAGGCCCCAGTTGTCTTGCTGGCTGTAAAGCTGGGATTGATTTCAATGTTTAAGTGCTCTCTTGCATTGTGGCCTCCTCCATCTCGGCAATGAAAAACCTCCTGGTGTTGAAGCCTTCCTATGCACCAAATATCTTTGACTTCTCTTTTTGGAATCAGTAGGAGAAAATTCTCTGATCTTAAACAGCTCATGTGAATTGGGTTAAGCCCACCCAGATAACATAAATCACAGGAATGACATCTCATTACAATCACAGTTTGGGGGCTTATACACCCAAAACTACAGGCCAATATCACTAGCATAGATACTAAAATCCTCAACGAAATACTAGCAAATTGAATCCAACAACATATTAAAAAACATCATTCACCAGGATCATGTAGGATCTATCCTAGGGATCCAAGGATGGTTCAACATACACAAATCAATAAATGTGATACATCACATTACCAGAAGTAAGAAAAACACTATATGATCATTTCAATAGGTGGTAAAAAGTGATTCAACAAGATTCAACATCTCGTTATGATTAAAAAAACCCTCAACAAATAAGATATAGAAAGAACATATCTCAAAATAAGAAAGGCCATATATGACAAACCCACAGCTGATATTGTATGTAATGGTAAATAATTGAAAGCCTTTCCTCCAATATCTAGAACAAGACAAGAATAGCCACGTTCACTGTTTTTATTCAACATAATACTGGAAGTCCTGGCCAGAGCAATTAGGCAAGAGAAAGAAATAAAGGACATCCAAATTAGAAAGGAAAAAGTCAAATTAGTCTTGTTCACAGAACATAAAGTTTTTCTAAGTATAAAAAACACTGTTATAACTGATTAACAAATCCAGTGAAGTTGTAGGATACAAATCAACATACAAAGATCAATAGCGTTTATATACACCAACAGTGAACAATCTGAAAAACAAATCAAGAAAGCAATCCCATTTACAATAGCCACAAAGAATATAAAATACCCAGGAATCAATTTAACCAAAGAGGCAAATGATCTCTATAAAGGAAACTATAAAACACTGATGAAATAAATTGAAGAAGACAAATAAAAATAGAAAGATATTCCATGCTTACAGATTGGAAGAATTAATATTGTTAAAATGGCAATTCTAACTGATATACTTTACAGACACAATGTAATACCTAACAAAATACCAATAATATTCTTCAAAGAAATAGAGAAAACAATCCTAAAATTTATATAGGACAACAAAAATCCCCAAAGAACAAAAACAATCCTGAGCAAAAGAACAAAGTTGTAGGCATCACATTACTTGACTGGCTCTGTCTCCCCTGCTTATCTTTCAAGTCACATTTTTCTCTATGACTTTAAACCAGTATAAAACATAAGCTACTAGGGACCTTTCATAAATGGAAGTGTAGTATACATCCTATATACTGATATTTAAATCCAATAATACTAAAAGTTTACTCAGTATATTGACATTAAGTCCTATTAAACCTGAAATAAATGCTTATAATTTTAAAAATGTATTGTGTTTGCCTTTTCCCACTCAGTCTTATTGTATGATTGCCTATGCTACTAAATGTATTGTCTTTGGATACTTAGGATACAAAAATAATGCTTAGGCTTCTCTTGAAAAATGAAAGTATATTACTTCTTTTTCAATCATAGATGTATTCAATGTCACAAAATTAAGAATTGCAAATTATAGTTAAGTCTGATTAAAACAATTATTTTTTGTCTTGGGTTAATTTTTTTTAATTTTTTTTATTATCTCAAATTATGTGGGTATAAATATTGTTAGGGTTACATATCTTGCCCCTGCCCCCTTGCCCACCCCGCTATGCCAGAGCTTCAAGCGTGCCCAGCCTCCAGGTGGTGTGCACCGCACCCACCATGTAAGTGCGTACCCTTCCCCTTCTCACCCCTTCCACCTGTCCACCTCCCAATAACAGATATTTTTTAGATATTTTGGTTGCAGTGTGTATCTTTGCCTCACCCTAAAAAGGTATAGAGGTAATTCTTACCCCTACAATGCTCATCACATCCTTAAGATGTGGGTCCCCCCCCAAATCCCTGTTGAACACTACAATTATTTGAACACCATAGTTTTAGGCTGTCAGTACCAATTTGATGGCGAGTAGATGTATAGCCCATTTTCCAGGTCTTGTGTTGTCTCACTTTGTATTATGGGCTTAAGCTTAACCCAGGAGAGCATAAACGGTGCTAGCTCACTATTGTTTCTTAGAATTGAGTAATATTCCATTGTGAGTATATACCACATTTTATTTATCCACTCATGAATTGACAGGCACTTGGGTTGTTTCCATGTCCTTGCAAAAGTGAATTGTACTGCAATAAACATTCAGGGGCAGATGTCTTTATAATAGAGTGACTTATGTTCTTTTGGGTAGATGCCTAACAATGCTATTGCTGGTTTAATGGTATTTCTATTTCTAGTTGTTGGAGATATCTCCAAATTCTTTTCCACAAAGGTTGCACTAATTTGCAGTCCCACCAGCAGTGTAAGAGTGTTCCTGTCTCTCCGCATCCTCACCAGCATTTGTTGTTTTGGGATTTCTTGATACAGGCCATTCTCACTGGGGTTAGGTGGTATCTCATTGTGGTTTTGATTCGCATTTCTCTAATGATTAGAGATGTTGAACATTTTTTTATATGTTTGCATGCCATTATTCTGTCTTCTGTGGAGAAGTTTCTGTTCATTTCCATTGCCCATTTCTTGATGGGGTTGTTTGATTTTTTCTTGTTTATTCTCTTAAGTTCTAGATAGATTCTTGTTATTGGACCTTTATCAAAACTGTAGAGAGCGAATATTTTCTTCCATTCTGTGGGTTGTCTATTTGCTCTAATGATCATTTCTTTGGCAGTGCAGAAACTTTTTAATTTGATCAGATCCCATTTGTTTATTTTTGATGTGGTGGTGATTGCCTTGGGGGTCTTCCTCATAAATTCTTTGCCTAGACAAATATCTGATAGGGTTTTCCCAACATCTTCTTCTAGGATTCTTAAAGTTTCATGCCTTAGGTTTAGGTCTGTTATCCATCTTGAGTGAATTTTTGTGAGGGGTGAGAGGTTGGGATCCTGATTTGATCTTCTGCATGTTGCTAACCAGTTTTCCCAGCACCATTTATTGAAGAGAGAATCTTTTCCCCATAGTATATTTTTGTCTGCTTTATCAAAGATTAGGTTACTGTATACAGATGGTTTGATCTCTGGAATCTCACATCTATCCCAGATATTGATGTTTCCGTTCTATTCCAGGTATCGGTGTTTCTGTTCTTGTCCCAGTGTCAGGCAGATTTTACTATTATTGCCTTATAGTACAGCTTGAAGTCAGGAAGACTGATCCCTCCCAGTTTGTTCTTTTTAGTTAAGATTGCTTTGGCTATACGTGATTTTCTCTGGTTCCATACATAGTGAAGAATTATTTTTTCTAGATCTGTAAAGAATGCTGGTGATATTTTGATGGGGATTGCATTGATTCCGTAGATCACCTTAGGTAATATTGACATTTTAACAATATTGATTCTACCAAGCCATGAGCATGGGAGATATTTCCATCTGTTTAAATCATCTGCAATTTCTTTTTGTAGTGTTTCATAGTTCTCCTATATAAATCTTTCGTATCTCTCCTTAGATATACTCCTAGGTATTTAATTTTCTTTGGAGCTATAGTAAAGGGTATTGCGTTTTTGATTTGAGTTTCTGCTTGATGGATTTTGGCATATATGAATGCTTCTGATTTGTGTATATTGATTTTATACCCTGAAACTTTACCCAATTCATTTATCAGATCTAGGAGTCTCTTGGATGAGTCCATGGGGTTTTCTAGATATATCATATCATCGGCGAAGAGTGAGAGTGTGATCCTATCTGACCCAACTTGGATGCCCTTAATGCCCCTCTCATGCCTGATTGCTATAGCTAAGGCTTCGAGCACTATGTTGAATAGGAGGGGGAAAGTGAGCATCCTTGTCTAGTTCTGGTTTGAAGGGGGAATGATTTCAACATTTCCCCATTTAGAATGATGTTAGCCATTGGTTTGTCATAAATGGATTTGATAAATTTAAGGTATGGGCCATCTAGGCCTATTTTGTTAAGGGTTTTTACCATAAAGATATGTTGGACTTTATCAAATGCTTTTTCTGCATCTATTGACAGAATCATATGGTCTTTGCTCTTGACTTCATTTATAAAGTGGATTGCATTTATAGACTTGCGTATGTTGAACCAGCCTTGCACGCCAGCCATAAACCCCACTTGGTCATGGTGAATTATTTTTTAATGTGATGCTGAATTCAATTTGCTAAAATTTTGTTTAGGATTTTTGCATCTATATTCATGAGGGATATTGGTCTATAATTTTCTTTTTTTGTTGCATCCTTTCCTGGCTTTGGTATCAAGGTGATATTGGCTTCATAAAATGAGTTAGGAAGAATATCATCCTTCACAATGGTGTGGAATAGTTTCTGTAGTATAGGTATGAGTTCATCTTTGAATGTTTGGTAGAACTGTGGGATGTAGCCATCTGGCCCGGAACTTTTCTGTTTGGGGAGGTTTTTAATTACTTCTTCAATTTCTGAGCTTGTGATTGGTCAGTTCAAGAACTCATTTTCCTCCTGAGTGAATTTAGAGAGGTTGTGTGATTCCAGGAATCTGTCCATTTGGTCTTCATTCTGTAGTTTTGGGGCATATAGATTTCTATAGTAGTCAAACATAATGTTTTGTATTTCTGTGGAGTCTATTGTGATCTCTCCTTTTTCATTTCTTATTGAAGTTATTAGAGTCCTTTCCCTTTGAGTTCTTATCAGCTTAGACAGAAGGCTGTCAATTTTATTGATCTTTTTGAAAAACTAGCTTCTGGTTTTGTTGATCGTCCATACAATTCTCTTATTCTCCATTTCATTTAGTTGAGCTTTGATCTTAGATATTTATTTTCTCCTGCTAGGATTGGAATTGGTTTGCTCCTCTTTTTCCAATTCCTTGAGTCTATTCATTAGGTTTTCAGTATCTAATCTTTCTGTTTTTTTGAATGTGAGCATTTATTGCTATTAGTTTTCCTCTAAGATATCCTTTTGCTGTATCCCACAGGTTTTGGTAAGATGTGGCTCTGTTGTCATTTTGTTTGAAAAAATTCTTGATTTCCCTCTGAATTTCTTCCTTGACCCAACAGTTATTCAACAGTAGATTGTTTAGTTTCCATGACTTAGTGATGTGGTGTGTATTTTTGTTAGAGTTGAACTCTAATTTTATACCACTATGGTCAGAGAAGACACAAGGTATTATTTTTATTTTCTTGAATTTGTTGAGATCTGCTTTTCAGCCTAGTATGCGATCAATTTTTTGAGAAAGATCCATGGGCTGCTGAGAAGAATGTAAATTCAACTTTATTTGGGTGAAATGTTCTGTATAGATCTATCAGATCTTTTTGGTCAATAGCTTTGTTTAGGTCCCTTATTTCTTTACTTAATTTCTGTTTGGCAGATCTATCCAGTTCATTTAGTGGTGTATTGAAGTCCCCTGCTATTATGGCAGTATTGTTTAAGGTGGTATTTAGCTCAGACAAGGTTTGCTTTATGTAATTTGGTGCTCCTGCATTGGGAGCATAAATATTAAGAATTTTTAGGTCTTTTTGTTGGATCTTCTCTTTCACCATTATGAAGTGGCCTTCTTTATCCTTTTTTACTTTTGTTAATTTAAATCTAATGTCATCTGCTAATAATATAGCAATACCTGCTTTCTTTTGACTATCGTTTGCTTGGATGATAGTTTTCCATCCCTTGATCTTCAGCCGGGAGGCATCTTTATGGTTTAGGTGTGTTTCCTGTAGACAGCAAATACTAGACAGTTTAAACCATTTACATTTATTGAGAGGATTGAAATTGGAGGAAGATTTCTATTCATATTGATGGGTGAAGTCCTGTTGCTTTGACTTAGAGCTTGAGTCATCATGAAGTTCAAGATCTATACTTTAATTCTTTGTAGATTTCATTTTGAGGAGTGTCTATTGCCCTGTTCACTGTGGAATGCAGGTCTGAGAATTTCCTGTAGTGCTGGTCTGGTCTTTGGATATTCCTTTAGCAATTGTTTGTCTGAGAAGGATTTTATTTCAACCTCATAGATGAAACTTGATTTTGCTGGATATAGAATTTTAGGTTAGGCTTTGTTCTGTTTTAGAAGATTAAGGATAGGCACCTACTCCCTCCTGGCTTGTAAGGTTTCAGATGAGAAGTCTGTGGTTAGTCTGATAGGCTTTCCTTTGTAGGTTGTTTGTTGTTTATGCCTTGCTGTACAAAGGATTGCTTCTTTAACATTTACTTTGGTCAGCTTAATAACCACATGACGAGGTGATTGCCTATTCACATTGTGTCTCCCAGGAGTTCTGTGTGCTTCTTGGATTTGGATATCCAGATTTCTAGCTAGGCCTGGCATATTTTCCTCCAGTATGCCATAGAATAAGTTTTCCAATGCTTGTGAATGTTCCTCTTCCCCTTCTGGAATGCCAATCATTCTGAGATTTGACTTTTTTACATAATCCCATACTTCCTGTAAGCTTTGATCTTGTCTCTTGTTTCTGTGCACCCTTTCTTCCTCTGATTTGTTTAGCGCATAGGTATAATCTTGAAGCTCTGAGATTCTTTCCTCAGCATGATCTATCCTGTTTTTGAGGCTTTCCACTGTATTATGGAGTTCCTTGAATGTTTCCTTCATTTCTAGAATTTCTGCTTGGTTACTCTGAATTACTTCTATATCTTTGGAGAATTTTGCATTCATTTCCTGCATTGTTCTTGTGGTTTCTCTATGTTGGGATTCTATTTTCTCTTCAATTCCATTGAGCTTTCTAACAATCCATATTCGGAATTCTTCCTCTGTTAGTTTAATCATATCATGTAAGTTGGTGTCAGTTGGTGGAGAATGAGTATTTTCTTTTGGAGTTGACTTTTCTCTCTGATATTTCATGGTTCCTGATGGTTTTTGCTTGTTCTTCCTCATCTCGATACTTTGTTGAGGACCAGAGGTGCTGGAAGTCGGTTATAAGCTGTGTTCTTGGGTTCCAAAGGAATGATCCTTGGAAGACCTGGGGAGGGTGTGTTCTGGTCTTGTGTCGTCTCTCCCAAGGGTTCTTTGAGTCCTCATAAATAGCAGCCTCCTTCACTTCTCTGCCTTGCTAAGACAGGCTCTACTCTCTGGGCACAGATCGCCAACCTCTGAGTGCAGTGAGATATCACTCAGGTTAAAACTTGTGAGGTAGCTGCCGAACAAATCACCACTCTCAACTTTCCACCCTTATAAACTCAGCTTCCAAGGCCACCTGCCCGGTTATGGCAGAGGGGGAGACTGAGTTTACTATCAGGGCAGTCCTCCGCAGCATTTTCATGCTAAGGAGCAGCTCCATGAAGCTTGGAAGCAGCTTCTGGGTTCGGACCCTCACCCACTTGCTTCTGCTTCAGCGGAGCAGTGGGAGCTCAACAAGTTGGCTTCTCCAGAGGCCTGAAGAGATCAGCCAGTTTAGGCTAGAAGAGGTGCCAGAGAAACACTTCCAGAGTGGCCCCCTGTGGCATCTCCATGCTTCGGGGCAGTGTGGTGGTGCTAGGAAGTGGCTGTTTTGACCCTTTCCTCTTCCGCTACTGGTTCAGTGGGGCTCTGGCAGTTCAGAGGGGTGCCTTCTCCAGCCGCTCGAAGAGTTTGTCTGGTTTAGGTAGTAGGGATGCCTGGCAAACTCCTCCAGCATGGTCCTCCACAGCTTCTCCAAGCCACAGGGGTAGGGCGGTGGAGCAGGGGAATGGGCACAGAGCTGGGTCCTTCTCCCTACCCACTAACACTTCAGTGGCGCTGCAGGCTCGATAGGCTGCCCACACTTGAAGCAGGAACAGTTCAGCTGGTTTGGGGCAGTGGGGAAGCCCGGAGAACGCCTCCTACACAGCTCTGCACGGTGTCTCCAAGCCGCGTGGGCAAGGCGGTGGGGCTCAGGAGAGGGTGCTGGGTTCAGATTCTTCCTGCACTCACCACTGCTTCAGCAAGGTGCTGTGTAGAATTCAAAATGCTGCCTGTTCCAGACTCCCCTCCAAACTGCTAGTCTGCCCACATTACCACCTTTCATCAACTTCAGGCAGCTCCCTGCCTGTGTGGGCATGGGGACCAGTGGGGAAGGGATTGTCTCCCTGTGTGGGGGAGAAGGGGTGCCTCCTCTGGCCAGCCCATGGGGCAGCTGATGCACGGGCAGGCTCCCTCCCCACTTTACTTCTGATTCCCCGGATTTTGTGGAAGAATTTCTGTTCACCTTTAATTGTTGTCCACAATTTACATATCCCGGTGTCTCTTTGCAGTCCTGCGAAGCTGCTCCAGAGGAGGTGCAGATGGCCTGTGTGTGATCGTCTCTCTTCTTCACCGCTTACCCTGAGAGCCGAGAGCCAAGAGGTCAGCCCTATTCCTCCATTTTTTCCCTCCTTGAGTTCAAAACAATTATTTTCACATATTTGAATCTAGAGAAACAATCAATTTTTCATGAAGCCCAAGACTCTCCAAATTTGGTTGCCATTTTCTTGCAGCGTGGTATGTGAGCTAATCTTTCATCTGATTTATTGTACATCAGATCCAATAGACAATATACTAACATCACTTGTCTCATTCTATCAAAGTAAACATTGCATTTGCACAGAATCTGTATATAAGAATATTTTATGAGTGACTAACTCAAATCTCTGTTTTAATAGAATCAGAAATGACACACATGGTATATGTTGGTAGCAATAAATTACAGTACTTTTTAGAAATGTGTTTTAGTAGTCGGGAGAATAAATTTTTAAATGACATGAAGAAAAATATGTCACCAATTTCCTAATTATTTAAATTGCAATCTTTCAAGCTAGATTTCAAACAGCATAATTGTCAGATGCTTTATGCATGGCTATTGAGCGTTATGAGATACACTGGAATAGATAATGATAAAAGTTATGGATATTTTATGGCAAAGTCAGTACATATTAAGACGTATAACATCACAAAATATTTTATGTATGTGTTTTGTGAAAGCCTCTCAATAAATTATCAAAATAGCTTCTTAGAAACCAAAATATTCCTGAGGACAGTCTTGCTGAAAGTAGCAATGTCTGAATTTTGTAAAACAAATTACCAAAGATAAAAAAGAAGTAAAATAATTTATAAAAAATAACTTAATGTATCAAAAACATCAGAGCTTAACTCTTGTTGATGTTTTTGCCATTGATATCCTTGATAAAGCTAATAATTGTCTCAAGATAAAAATCATGATATAGAAAAAATAAAATAAACCCCAGGACAAGGCTAAAACTTTTCAGAAAATTAGAAATATTATAACATACAGAAAAGATAAATTTGTGTCAGAAAAATCCAACATATAAATTGATATATTCAGAAAATAATTATAAGTTCCAAGTACCAAAGAATTTACTCAAGAGAATGATAGAATCTAATATTTAACGTCAAACAATTTAGTGTAAATATTTGAAAAAACAAAGTTTTGCTTCTATTAATATTATATTAATTACAAATGTAAATTTTATTGGGCATAATTGCCAAAGTAAAAAATAAAATGACCATCCTCTTATCTCTATACTCAATAATTAATGTCAATAAATTTATTATAAATATTTGAAAAAACAAAGTTTTTATTGATTTGAATTGTCTAACTTCATATGTAGCATGGCATAGGAATAATATTAACTTATTAACCAACCCAATTCTGTGAGAAACAGAGGCTAAGCAATGTCAGAATTGTAAGTCTTAGATAAAAAAGATGTTTGTAAACATCTAAATTACTTTGAAATTTTCTTGGGAAGTTTCAAAGATACTCTGGCATGCACAACAGCCCTAGATGGAACAGAGGTTTGGAGTCCAACACAGACATATTTTGGAGGCTTCACAGCATCCTGGTTTTTTTACTGTGTATTTGAAATGACAACATCCTAGAAATGAGCTTCAGTAAAGATCTTCACATTTTAAAATGACTTTAAATTTTTCATCAATCAATAGTGATGATTCATGTTTAATTGAGAATGTGGAAATATTTAAAGTTATTCATAAAATGGTATGAATTAAATCTCAAATCAATAGCCTACCCTGTAGCCTTGATTGTACACTTCTTGACTTTCTTGTTCATCACTCTTTATAAAAGGGAAATTTTACCTACAATGCACTTATACCTCAATTTGAATGAAGAAAATAATTATTATCTTAGAATTATACTTATATTAATGAGATCTCAAGTGATCTGGCAAATACTATGCCACAATACTCACACCTCTAATCCTCTCTTTAAAGTTCCAGTCCTATAATAGTTGCCCATATTTCCTTAAATTATCTTAACACTGAAATGTGGGAAAATATATATCATTCCTTCATTATCATTTATATAAAATTTTGCCAAATTAGAATGTATAGTGACAACTCCAAAAAAACCATTGACAAAAAATAAAAACAAGTTTGCTTTACAAAATAACAATATGAATAATAAGAATGTCTCTCATTTTACAGACTTGAAGGGTAAAAACTTGTAGCATAAAACCAGAGTACATTTTATCTTTAGAATTGAGCAGCTTTATAATGTAATACTGTTCAGCTCTGGACCTTGTTTTTTAAAAACAACAAGGGGTATGGTTATTGCAAGGAAGAATTGCATTCTATATGCGCAGTAACATTGGATATGATGACAATTAGGTCGCCACTGCAAGCACAGTGTGATAATACATAAGCACCTAATTGCATTCGAGGATCCCATTTACGAATTAAGAGTTCTTTAGGCAGGAGGCTCAGATCATTTTTTTCAAAAAAATATTTGCTGAATACTGGGAATGTGGCAGGCTTTTTTTCTAAGCATTTGGTTCACTAATTCCTTTTCGTGAACACAAATATTTCTGCCTTGGTAGAACTCACAGGCCAGAGTGGCAGGCAAAAAGTAGGGCTAGAAAAAAAGATGTGTGTACTATTATGTGGCAATAAATGCTACGTGATGGAAATGCCCAGAACAAATACAAACTAGTAAGCTAGAAAGTCTATTTAAATCATATGTTTCACATTACTCTTTTGCTTAAAGAAAGGGATAATTACACTTAATGTGAAGTGAGAGGAAAGTATTGCATTCGAAAGTGATTTCACATCCAATCTTAATGTTATTATAATTATTATTACTTGGAAATGAGTGTTCAGTAATGGGAGAGTACATGAGATTTTTACATGAAAGATATATAGAATTTTGGGGGCAGAATGAGTAGAAAGGAGGGCATTTTGGGTGAACTAAGGCAAAAAATAACAGTTGAAATTATATACATGGAAATGCAAGTAGATATGATCTATATATACGATGGGAACTAAGACTGGAATAATGTGCTAGATTAATAGATTAGTTTACTAAATTTGAAAATAAAAGGACAAATACCTAGAATGACTAAAATTCAATAGGTATAAATATAAAATCTCATTTAATGAAAAATTATAAACATAACCCATCTATTTATTCAGCAAACTAGCATGTGTTTGCCTACCACACGCCAGAATCTGGGTGCACAATATAGGGGTAGACATCCTCTCAGATGTATGGTATACACATAAATCTTAGACATATGTAAACCTAATTTGAAAAAGAATAAAGATAACTAATGTTGCATCGGATTTCCTAGGTAACAGCTTAGGACTCTAAGTGGATAAACCTGGATTTGGACATCAGCAGGTAGATTCCAGTCTCTGCCCGTAACCATTCTGCATATCATCTCCAAGTGTGGCCTCCTGATCAAAAATTGATAATGTTTCTGTGCATTTAGACTGTGAAATGAGTGCTTCTTCGTCTGTATCTGAACTATCTTTCTCACCTGAGATCTGTTTTATCATTTAGCAAGCCCCTCTGGCGTGTGCATCGCTTACAATTGTCATGGCTGCAGTAGACACAGGCCTTTTTCTCCACTGCGCTCAATGTCCACTTATTACGATTTACAAAAACAGAGTAAACTCACTTCAGTAATAAGGAAGAGCTCTCCTCCCTGATGCTTCTTTCTTTTAAATTATTTAATGCCCCTTCTGTTTGCATTACACATTTCGATCTGAACTGAGCATTAAGCAGTTTTGTTGTCCATGTTCTGTGGGAAGGGTATTGTTTGCCTTCCAACATTCCTTCCTCAGTGATGTCTTCTGACCTAACACTTCAAGGCATTCCTCTGGCTGCTGAAATTGGAATTAAAAATATTCTATTTGTGACTCCCTGCAGCTGCTTTCTCTCTTTATGTGTGGTTTCACAGGCCCAGATAGGGTAAACAGAGAGATACTTTAATTCAGGTCAATTTTCCTGAATAATATTTCCATATATTTATTTGTGGCTAACTCAAACAAAAGTAATATAAAACATTGGCACTGATTTGGGCATAATAAGAAATTATTTGACACTGAGTCATAAAAAACAAATCATTTATAAATAACAACAGGGCTTTATACATTCCTTACTTTAAATAGTAAAATAGTGTCAGCTTTCAAAATTTATGTAAAATACACAGAAAAGAGAAGTAACCAAAGAAATCATAATTATGTTGCAAGCTTATTATACTTTAATGGTTTAAATTAAAGAACAGACATTTGAAATTGAGAAAATGTATTTTATTTATTCCCCCCAAAGCTATTTCATAGGTCTTGAACAAAAATATCTTATTCTTCAAGAAATTAGAAAAATATCTGATATTTTCAAAATATTGTTAAATTTAGGAAGTAGTTCTATCTATTTTGAACAGGAAGATTCTCTTCATTTAAAATTAATTCCACTAACTCCACTCTGGTATGTGATTAGATGAAAATACACTTACAATTTGAAATCTCACATAATAAAATATTGCTTCCAAAAGCAAGCATTCTGCTAGATATAAAACAAAGTTTAGCAAGGAGGAAAGGACATTTTACAAGCTACTCTTAGTTGGCATTATTGAATTAAAGAGTTTCCAGACAAAGGGAACGAGCACAGCCTTAAAACTACAATAATGTCAATCTCCATAACAGAAAATATTTTACCTTTTCAAGTCACGAAAATACAATTAATCATCTTAGACTTCAAAAAAGGAAATTGAGGCTGTTTCTGATGATTATGTGAAAAAAGGTAATAGCTGTGTATTACCCAGGTGATTAATTCAGGACCTAATTTATCTTGTATGTTGTATGCATGCAAAGTTTGGGACTAAATGGAATTCAAATAGAGGCTCTTAAATGTAAGAATTCTGGAATTGTTCAAAAATATATGATGACATTGACACAAACATGCCCCAAATTATGCAAAAACCCTAAAGTAAATCAATCTATTTCATTAAAATTTATATTAAATCCATTTGTATTGCTTTAACAGTGACCTGTTTAGTTGGTGGTTTACCCTCACAAAGTCCATTAAATGCAATCACAGCATGGTACCGGAGCCCAGGGATTAATAGTTTTTGTTGTGAGGTATTAATGCACCATAAAGATAATACTAGACACCTAAAGTTTAAGTACCATGAGATTTCCTAAATATAGAGGAAATGAATCAGCAAAATAAAAAGGTAAAATAAGAGTAAAAATTCAACATTTAGAAATTATCTCTAAAATGTCTGAAATCCTTTTCAGCACAGCGTGGTAGCATTTCCTCCAGTACAAGTTCTACCTAAACTACATCAAGGGGCGCTTCCATGTGTTTGCATAATACACAGAGCCTCCCTGCTATCACAACGTTTAATCATTCCCTGTTGTAATGACATGTTTAGTGTTTGCCTTTCTGGTAGACCTCATAAATCTTGAGTGCTGTGCCATATTTTCTCTTTGGCATAGATTAGGCTGTACCTTAAACTGTGTTTTGTTAGAGACATTGTCCTTGACCTCTCTTACTAGGACACATTAGCTTGTTAATCACTCTAAGAGTAGCCTATACATTTTTTGTTAGTTTGTTTAAGCACATATGCTAATTAAAATTATGTATTGATTTTTGTTTTTTTGTTTATTGTCTGTCATCCCATGCTCCATGGGACCAGAAATTACATTTATGTTCTTTTCTGCTTTATTCTCAGCACCTGGCACAGTGCCGGGAGTCAGTGCTCAACAAACATTTGTGTCATCAGTCATTATGTGCTCAATAAATGTGAATTAAATATATCAATGGCTTTCTAACTTTTTTTGCATGAAGCCTTTTATTTCAATATCATATGCAGCACTATAAATTTATACATTATATAATTTCTATACATAATTTATAAGCTATATAAATTTATGAATTATGTTATATATTTATAAATTATATAAAATATGTATGTACATATATACAACAAATCATAAGTCAGCAAGAAAAAGAAAATGAACTCAATTTAAAAATGGGCCAAATACCTAAAGAGACATTTCATTAAAAAGATATTCAAAAATGACCAATAAATATAGAAAAAGTTGATCTCAGAAAAAAACAAATTAAAAGCTATAATGAAAGAACTGGCTAAAACCAAACAGAATGATTGCAAATTAAATGACTTCCTATGTTAAATATTTATGTAAATACAAAGAAAATTAAATTTTCATACATTGCTGCTAGGAATGCAAAATTATATAACAATTTTGGACAACTGTTTAGAAGTTTCTGATTAAATATATGCATATTTTATGGCTCAGTGATTCCCTTTTTATGTGTATATCCAAGATAAATGAGTGCATATGCCAACAAAAGTGGCTGTAGGAAAATGTTCCTAGTGCCGATTATTTAAAATAGTAAAAAACTAGAAACAATCTAAATACCTATTAACAGGTAAATTGATTAACAAACTGTAGGGTAGTTACACAATGGGTTATCATTTAGCAATTTACAAAAACTAATTCCTGTAGCACACAAAAAATGGATGAGTCTCAAAAATATTGTATTACACAAAAGAATAAAAACATATAAACAAAACTATAAGAAATACATATAAATACAAAGTTCGAAAACAAGAAAAACAATCCATGTTTTAGAAAAAAATAATGGCTGCCTTTGCAATGGGAGTTTTATAAACGTGGAATATGTATCAGGTATAGGCATAAAAATATTCTCTATCTTGGTCTGGATGATGGTTACCCTGCTGTGCAGACATGTAAAAAGTTACATTGGCTTAGCTAATGGGTATGACATATATATCTTATTCTTCCAAATAATGATAAGAAAAACTGATGAAGAGTAAGATAATGGAATATTCCTTGTCAGATAATAAGATTTGTGTTAATAGCTGAGTTATCAGTATAAGAAAAGAGATATAAATCAATGGAACACAAGAGAGAGTAGAGAAATAGCCTCACTCATGTATAAATACTTTACTTATGAAAGAGACAGTATTTCCAGTAACTGAGGAAAGGATGGAATTTTCAACTAATGGCGACTGCACAGTTGATTCCCCATGGAAGAAAGAAAGGGAGGGAGGGAGGAAAAATGTATCCCTGCCTCAGATCCTACTCAAAAACGATTATCAACTAGATTATAAAGTTAAAGAAAAGCAAAAATAACAACAACAAAATAAAACAGAAAAAAACTTTAAAGTCTTTACAAATCTATTATTTATATGGTGTTTACCCCATCAAGCATTGTGTGCTGCTAAGCACTTCTCAAGTGCTTTATATTGATTTACTCACACAATCTTCACAACAATCAACTTAATGAGAAATATACTACTATTATCCTCATTTTACAAGTGAAAAAATAAGGCATAGAGGATTTATTTATTTTCATTTGCTGAATAACTGCAAATTTATTAGCTTAAAAATAACATCAATTTATTGGCGCTTTTATGTTTTGTTTTTAACTGGGCCTAGAAAAGTTTTGGATTGGTCCTTTGTTAGGGGCCAAGAAATAAATGTGGACATATTTAATGTACAATTTGAACTTTTTTATAACTATTAGTTTATGCAAGTGTTCTGTTTCTTGTTATATGTTAACCAATATTTGAATTTTTTCATAAAATATCATCATATACTCTTGTTCACATTTATTTCAAAAGGATTGTCCTTAGTAGTCGCTTATAATTTTGTAAATCTCCTCTGGATCTAAAATTAGATAACCCCTTTAACATGTCCCTTGGTGGTGTATTACCTGCTTCTCTATAATTTTCTTAATTATACTTATCAAATTTGTTCGATTTTTCTGGCATTTTGAAAGCACTAGCATTTGTTTTATTTGTGAACTTCACTGTATACCTGTCATGATATCTTGTCAGCTGCTTTTACCTTTGTTACATTATCCCTCTATTATTTTTTATTTATTTACATCAATCTTCTTTGCTTTATGTAATTCAATTAAAAATTGAAATATTTTTATTTATAATAAATGTATTTAATGTTGAGTACCAGTTTGTTGTTATGTCATAGGTTTTGATATTTCTCTCATTGACATTCATTTCTAAGTAGTGTATAATTTTTATTTTTTTCCTCTTAAATATAACATAAAAATTTTTCTATTCTTATCAATTAGAGGCTACAGAAATTGTCATTTTTGTTGATTTATAAATTTATTATACAATGGTCAGTAAATATGCCCTAAATGATAACTTTTGGAATTTGCTAATATTTCCTATTTAGCTTAATATATGATCAATATTTGAATAATTTGTTTGAAAAGAATCTATCTAAGTAAATTTTGCGTTGTTTAATTCAAATTTCCTATATTCTTACTTTAGTTTCTGTTTTATTTATTCTTTTATTTAGCAAATATTTATTATTATGTATCAAAAGGCAGGCACTGTTCTAGCAATTAGGAATGCAATTTATATTCTAATGAAGTGAATCAGACAAGCAAATACATAAATCTATGGATTGTGAGATTATTGTAAATATCATGGTGGAAAATAAAGCAAACAATGTGGAAAGCAATTATACAGTGGTAGACTTGGGGTGTCAAATTTGCCAGAGCCTTGCAGTGATTAGATGCAGAAAATGAGAAATGACCTTGAGTTTTTTTACTTATATATATATATATATATATACATTAATTTATGTAAATAATGATATAGAAGATTATGAGATTAGGCCTCATGAGTTTTTAAACTGTTTGTGGTGATGAAGATTTAGTATTATTACATCTACTTCCTAGATTCCATTTATCAATATGAACTATCTCTTTTTCCCTGATAATGTTTTGAATTTTATGATTAGAGTTGTTCTCTAATGGGTTAGTATTATCACATCACCTGTTCTCAGCTAGCATTGGCTTAGTACATTGTTCTCTATTGTGAGTTCACATAATTCACACATAGCGATCAGGTATTTCTCTTATAAAAAACACAGTCCTGATTTCAGTATTTTTAATCCACCCTGAGAGTCTCTATCTTTAATAGCTGAGTCTACTAATAGATTTTGGTGGGTGTCTCCCCATATCCATTATGCCCTTCATCCTACCCAACAATACCCCAAAGATGTCATGCCTATGGTTTGGGTGGGGTTGACCCTACCTTCCCCTGTAAAGATGGAGTCAGAGCGGTTTATGTGATTGATTCAGAGATGACTCAAAATAAAAAAAAGAGGACTGGTAGGAATAATAAGATTTTGGATTAA
This sequence comes from Mirza zaza, assembly GCA_008750895.1. Classification (NCBI taxonomy): domain Eukaryota; kingdom Metazoa; phylum Chordata; class Mammalia; order Primates; family Cheirogaleidae; genus Mirza; species Mirza zaza. The sequence goes on from VSMD01033759.1 coordinate 51,846, forward strand.
AAGAATTCGATTTTTTTTTGTATGTTAAAAAGGCACAATTACCCTCAGGAGTTGTGAGATCGTGTTGGGGCCAGGTGAGGAGGTTATGGCGGAGAGTGAAGACAACCCCAAAGAAACAGAATGGGAGCACTGAAAAAGCAAGAAATGAGATCCTGTGTATATCATTTAGGCCTTTTTTATACTTAAATGAAAACTATACAGTTGACGTGTTTAATTATTTCTTTTAAATGATATATAAGTTTACAATTGTATTTGGTGTCATTTATTTGTTTATTTGTCAGGTTGGATCAGTCTGGGGCCTTTGCGGGGGGTGGGGGAGATAGAAAACATAAAAAGAAAAACACACTAATCAATATACTCAGTGACTCCCATATAATGTAAATACAAATATATTTATAATTTTTCCTGCTACTTTATTGTTTGTTTTGTTCTTTATATTTTTAATTGCTTCTTTTACTCTATCTTATCCTGGATTATTTTTACTTGTAGTATACATACAGCCAATTCTTTTTGTTAAATCTCTGTGAGTAGTGAAACTTCTGGGTCCTAGAATGATTTAGAACATCTTTACCTTACTTCAAATTTTTGTTTTACACGGCGTGTCTTTTCAGTGTAATTTTCTCTCAACAAAACAAAGATATTCTATTGAGTTTTAGCATCTAAATTTGATAATTAAATTTGTGATTCTTATTTGCACATATCTTTTTTTTTCCTGCAAGCCTTTAAAGGGAAGTGTTTAATTTGTTTTTCTTGGCACTTAGTGGACTCTAAATTTTAATACATGTTTTTCTTCAATTATGTGAAATTTCCCTGTAGCACTCCTTACAGTGGTTCTTTACCTTTTTACTTTTTCCATTCTTTCTGCCTAAACTCCTCCTATGAAGACATTCAGATTTATGAATTGATTCTCTAAATTCTATAAATTTTTATTCACATTTTCCATTCATTCATTCATTTTTATGCTGCATTATTAGTAAATTAATCATATGGCTTTCCAACTTATTTATGCTACACTGGGCTATATTTATTATTCAAACTATCAATAAAAGTTTTTATCTTTGCAATAATACATATTTTTAAGTAACATGTTTATATATATATGTATATACACACATATAAAATATATATATATATATATATATTTTATTTCCAAGGACAAATTTATTTTTTAAGGCTTTATTTTAAATTTACAAATAATAGTTGCATATATTTGTGGGGTACAATGTAGTGTTTTGATACATGTACACATTGTGGAATGATCAAATTAAGTTACTCAACATATCCATCATCTCAAAGATTTATCATTTCTTTGTAGTGAGAAGATTTAAAATACAATCTTTCAGCTATTTTGAAATATATATACATTAACATTAACTACAGCCCCTGCTGTGCAGTAGACCCCCAGCTCACTCCTCATGTCTAGCTGAAACACTGCCCTGGACCAGCTCCCTCCTGTCCAAGTTCCCCTCATCCCTCAGACTCTGTTATTCTACTCTCTACTTCTATGAGTTAAACTTTCTTAGATTTAATCTATAAGTGAGGTCATACAGCATTTATCTCTGTGCCTGGCTCATTTCATTTAGCATAATAATGTTTCTAGGTTCATCCATGTTGTCACGAATGACCTAATTTCCTGCATTTTTAAATGATGAATAGTATTCTATTATGTATCTATATCACATTTTAGAAATCTACTTATCTGTTCATAGACACTTAAGTTGATTTTGTATCCTAGTTATTGTGAATAATGTTGCAATGAACATGAGATACAGACATTTCTTCAACATACTGATTTCAAACCCTTTGGGTATATAACCAGAAGTAGGATTGCTGGATCACATGGTAATCCTATTTTTAGATTTTTGAGGAAATTCCATATTGTTTTACTATGCCTGTACTAATTTACAATACCACAATAGTGTACAAGAATTTACTTTTCTCCACAGTCTTGACAACACTTGTTATCTTTCATCTTTTTGATAATAGCCAATCTAACAGGTATGAGGTGATATCTCATTGGTGGTTTTAAATTGTATTTCTCTTATGATTAGAGATGTTGAGCATTTTTTCATATACCTGCTGGCCATTTATATATCTTCTTTTGATAAATGCCTATTCAGGTCTTTTGCCTATTTATTTATTTATTTAATTTCACAGACTGCCTATTTTTTAAATTAGAGTTATTTGTTTTCTTGTTATTTTGTAGATTGAGTTCCTTATATAATTTTGATGTTAGTCTCATATCTGATGAATGATTTGTAAATATTTTCTCCCAATCAGTGAATTGTATCTTCACTATATTAATTATTTCCTTTGGTATGTAGAGCTTTTTAGTTTAATGTAATCCTATTCATCTACTTTTGCCTGTGCTTTTGGGGTCACACTCAAAAACCACTACCTATACCAGTGTCATGGAGCTTTTCCCCTATGTTTTCTTCTAGTACTTGTACAGTATCATGTCTTATATTTAAGTATTTAATCCATTTTGAATTGATTCTTATATAAGGGATGACATAAATGTCATTCATATTCTTCTGCATGTGAATATCTAGTTTTCTCAACACCACTTATGGAAGAGACTGCCTTTTCTCCATTGTGTGTTTTTGGCACCTTTGTCAAAAATCAATTGACTATAGATATGTAGGTTTAATTTCAGGCTCCTTATTTTTATTCCATTGGTTGATGTATCTGCTTTTATGCCAGTGTCATGCTGTTTTGGTTGTATAGCTTTGTAATATCTTTAAAATCTGATAGTATGACGTCCCCATCTTTGTTCTTTTTAGTCAAGAGTGTTTTGGTTATTCAGAGTCTTTTGTGTTCCATACAAATATTAGGATTTTATTTCTGTTTCAATGAAAAAAAATTGGAATTTTGATAAGATTATGCTGAATCTGTAGATCACTTTGCATAGTATATTGTACCAATATTAAATCTTTTAATGAACAAATATGGTATATCTTTCCATTTATTTGTTACTTCAATTTATTTTATCAATATTTTATAGTTTTCAGTATATAGATATTTTACTTATTGGATAAATTTACTCTTTGGTATTTTTTGATGTTATTATAAATGAAAATGTTTTCTCAATTTCTTTCTCAGCTAGTTCATTGTTAGTGTCTAGAAACGCTACTGCTCTTTGTTAGTTGATTTTATATCCTGAAACTTTACTGAATTCCTTTATCATTTTTTTTAATTTCATCATATTATGGGGATACAAATATTGTTAAGGTTACATATTTTGCCCTTGCCACCCCCACCCTCTGCTGAGTCAGAGCTCCCAGCCTGTCCATCCCCCAGGTGGTGCACTTTGCACTCATCATGTAAGTATATACTCATCTCCTCCTTCTGCCTCCCACCTGCCCAACACCCAATAAATGTTGAGGGTTTTTTGACATTTTGGTTACGTTTTATATCTTTGCCTCTCCCTAGGAAGGGTTAGAGGTATGCCCTTCCCCTCCACAATGCTCACCACATCCATAAAATGTGGGTCTCTTTTCCCAATCCTTGGAGAACACTACCACCATTTGAGCACCATAGTTTAATCAGTCAGTACCAATTTAATGGCGACTACATGTGGAGCCCATTCTTCTGATCTTGTGTCACCTCACTTCATATAATGGGCTTAAGCTCAATCCAGGATAATATAAGTGGTGCTAGCTCGCTGTCATTTCTTAGAATTGAGTAATATTCCATTGTAAACATATACCAAATTTTAATTATCCACTCATGAATTGACGGGCACTTGGGTTGTTTCGACATTCTTGCAACAGTGAATTGTGCTGCCATAAACATTCGGGTGCAGATATCTTTATAATAGAATGTCTTATGCTCTTTTGGGTAGATGCCTAATAGTGCTATTGCTGGATCAAATGGTATTTCTATTTTTAGCTCTTTGAGGTAGCTCCAAATTCTTTTCCACAGAGGTTGCACTAATTCACAGTCCCATCAACAGTGTAAGAGTGTTCCTGTCTCTCCACATCCACACCAGCATTTGTTGTTTTGAGATTTCTTGATACAGGCCATTCTCACTGGGGTTTGGTGGTATCTCATTGTGGTTTTGATTTGCATTTCTCTAATGATTAGAGATGCTGAGCATTTTTTATACATTTGCAGGCCATTATTCTGTCTTCTTTGGAGAAGTTTCTGTTCATTTCTGTTGCCCATTTCTGGATGGGGTTGATTTTTTCTTATTAATTCTTTTGAGTTCTAGATTCTTGTTATTAGACCTTTATCAGAAGTGTAGAGAGCAAATATTTTCTCCCGTTCTGTGGGTTGTCTATTTGCTCTAATGATAGTTTCCTTGATGCTGAGGTGATTTCCTTGGAAGTCTTCCTCAAAAATTCTTTGCCTAGGCCAACGTCTGATAGAGTTTTCCCAATATCTTCTCTAGGATTCTTAAGGTTTCATGCCTTAGGATTAAATCTGTTATTCATCTTGAGTGAATTTTTTGTGAGAGGTGAGAGGTAGGGATCCTGATTCAATCCTCTGCATGTAGCTATCCAGTTTTCCCAGCACCATTTGTTGAAGAAAGATTCTTTCCACCATTGTATATTTTTGTCTGCTTTATCAAGATTAGGTTACCATATGCAGATGATTTCATTTCTGGAATCTCAGTTCTATTTCAAATATCAATGCTTCTGTTCTTGTGCCAGTCCCAGGTTGATTTAACTATTATTGCTTTATAGTACAGCTTGAAGTCCTTTATCATTTCTAATAAATTTTTGGTGGAGTCTATCAACCTAAAATAATTAAAACAATCAGAACCTATTTAAAGAGAGTTTATTCAAGTGCAAAATTTGCGAATGAGCTGCTCATAAAGCACAAATTCCAAGGAATGGAAGTCAGTGTTCTAAAGTATAGATGTTTTGGATCATTTATGTAGACAAAGTTTAGACAAACTTAACAGAATTTCAACATCTTTCTATGTCAGGCTTAATGCATAGTTACAGCTATCTGATTAGTTGAAGTACTCTTTTTCTTTTGGGAAAGGTATAGTTAGCCTTCCAAACTGAAGATGTAATAGTCATGGGATCTTAGATGCCATCTGTTCTGATTTAGGAATAGGACAATAAAGGAGGGCATTAATCTATAACAAAGATCGGCCATTGGAAGGGGGAGAGGTTTTGTCTCTGGTCTCTCCTAGTTATTTACAGAACAAGAATGAGGAAAAGAGTTAATCTATAATCTAAGGAGTAGAATTGCAAATATGCTACATGACCTAGTTTCTAAGGTTTAATTTCTCCCTTGGCATAATAAATTTAGAGGGTTCAGAAACTTTATTTTGTTTTACAAGTCTTCAGGATTTTCCATATATAAGATCATATCCTCTGCCAGGCGCAGTGGCTCACGCCTGTAATCCTAGCTCTCTGGGAGGCCGAGGCGGGTGGATTGTTTGAGCTCAGGAGTTTGAAACCAAACTGAGCAAGAGCAAGACCCCATCTCTACTATAAATAGAAAGAAATTAATTGGCCAACTAATATATATATATAGAAAAAATTAGCCGGGCATGGTGGCGCATGCCTGTAGTCCCAGCTACTCGGGAGGCTGAGGCAGAGAATTGCTTGAGCCCAGGAGTTTGAGGTTGCTGTGAGCCAGGATGACACCATGCCACTCACTCTAGCCTGGGCAACAAAGTGAGACTCTGTCTCAAAAAAAATAAATAAATAAAAATAAGATCGTATCTTCAGCAAACAGACAATTTCAATTTTTACATTCCTATTTGGATGCCTTTTTTTTTCTTGTCTAATTGCTCTTTCTCAGACTTCCAGTACTATGTCAACAGAATCATTGAGAGTGAGAACCCTTGTCTTGCTGATAATCTTAGAGGAAAAGCTTTTAGAATTTCACTGATGAGCATGATGTTAGCTGTGGGTGTCATATATGAACTTTGCTGTGTTTAAGGAACATTGCTTCTATGCCTATTTTGTTGAGAGTGTTTATCGTGAAAGGATGTTGAATTTTGTCCAGTTCTTTTTCTGCATCTATTGAGGTGATCGTATGGCTTTTATCCTTCATTCTGTTAATATGGTGAATCATGTTTATTGATTTGCATCCTTGTATGCCGGGGAAAAATCTCACTTGATCATAGTGAGTAATTCTTTAAATGCCAAGCTTAAATTTAAAATTTATTGTTTCGCTTTTTCATCTTGGTACTTATTTAAAAAATACATTAAGGAGCTAGTCATATTAACTGCTTAATTAATACTATTAGACAAAGACAGGCAAACCATATACTAATTTAAAATATCTTGTTTCGGTTTTTTTAAAAAAGTGTAGTGAAGCCTAGTATTCCAGTCAGAAATGGCAGTGCATGCTAATCATATGATTTCTGAAATAATAGCTGAAACTTCACTTACCTCAACACAATTACTACCACAAGAAATAAATCTTTAAGTGATTAAGATTTAATAAAATAATGCATCTACCCAATTTTAGAAATTTAACTTAATAATGACTGAAGATTTATTTCTAAAATAAAATGGTTTATAATGATTATTATTTGTAATGGATTTGCTGTCATAGGGAAAATACAAGAGTGGTTATCATTATGTTAAAACAGTCTTGAATCTTTCCTTTACCTCAGAAATCTAGATCAAAATTCACTTTTTCTGAATGGCTATCTTTGCGGCATCATATATGTCTTATGGGGATTCCACACTATCAGTTATAATATGCATGAGTTTTCCTTATAAAGAATCATTTATTTTATTTTATTTTTTTAAATCACTCTCATTTTTTATTAGCAGCTTTAATGAGGAATAATGTACATGAAATAAAATCACCTGGTTTAAGTATACAAGTCAATGACCTTTATGTGCATAAATTATTTCAGTGTAAATTCTAACTCTCTTATAATTCCAAACCCCCCAAAATGTTCTACACACAAACTGAATAAACATATATGATTGTTTTAGTAATGGCATTTGTGACATTTTCAATAATAATTAATTTTGTAATGACTTAGACAATAGTAGCTAAATTATTATAAATTGTACTTTTGTGGAATTTGAGAATAACAATGTTTTAAATTTACTTATATATGAAATATTATAAACAAGTAGAAAAATACATAAACCAATGCTGCTAGTAGGAGTTTCATTTTTAGGAAAGATGAACCAGAAATGAAAATGTCTTAAGAAGATTTAGCATGTACACTGAGCTAACAAAATCCAGTCAATTGTTTACCACTTGGGACCGCGCTCAGGGCGACACCTCGCCGCAGCGGCACTCCCAGTTGCACAGCGGCACGCGCTGCGCATTGACCGCCAGTCCGCTTCGCTCTTGTGAGATGAGGAAAGCTTGAAAGCACTGAAAGATTGTTTTACCTTGCAGGCAGCTTTACTTGTCATGTACATCAGAATAGGTAACATAGACATATATGTTTTCATTACGTTATTTTTAGATGTTCACAATTTTATTTTGATAAATGAAAAATTAGAAAAGTCACATCACAGCTGTCAGCTAAAGTCGATGCTTGGCTGTGCGCGTTCATATCACAGCTGTCGGCTACAGTCGCTGTGTGCATTCATCTGTGGCTGTCACCTACAGTCGGTCCCAAAGTGGTTAATATTTAGTCAAGCTGTTTAAAGTTGATTGAATCTAACATTTATTTTTAAAAAAGACCTTATGTTAAAGAAATCCCATTGAGTTTTCTGTCACTCCACAATACATTTAACTATAGAAAGCAAAATAAGAAATATGAGTGTAAGTTTTTTAAAAATTCAAAATACTCATTCCTGCTTATTTTAAAAAGTATAAAAGAATGTTTGCAACTTACTTATTCTGTATTTGATGATAGGAAAGTTCTATTGCAAAGCATAAGAAACTAAACTGTCATAATAGAATGAGATATAGGAAATAAAAAAAATGTAAGGTTGCCTCACAGAGCTCGTAGGTGACATCCATTCAAAAGTAATAAAGAAGAAAAAAAGTAACAGTCAAGTGAAATAAACAGAAGTTTTATTCTTTAATATCAAAGGCAATAAATGGAAAGACATTCTCCTAGTAGCTGTAAATGTAAACACTAACAAAGGAGTGAGTTTTTAAAAGAAATAGCATAAACTTGTGACAGAATTCTCAATCAGCTTTTTAGAACACATAGAAGAGAAAGAGTTGAAAAAGAAATTGAATAATAGAACAGAGAGAGAACATAACATATAGAAAATGATAAACAGAAAAAAAAACTTTAGTGCTCTTTTTTTTCAATGAAAAAAATGAGCAAAATAAAAAGACTAGGTTATCAATAGGGCTATAAAAATGATACCTGAGTAAAAACAAAATGCATTTCCTTTGAAACAACATTTAAACAATATTTATCCATTGCCAAAAGATAAGTGCATTTAATATTTTGTCAAAAATTTTATTTAAATTTATATAAATTACAAATTAAAATGTAGGTATATATTCATCTATACACCTAGTTTTTCTAGTTTGTGTAACATTCAATGACTGCATATTAATGCAATTTCCAAGTAAGAGAAATGAGAGAATTCTTGAAATAAATTATAGTCTGTATGAATATTTTCTATTTCCTTTCAGAAAAAATATGTTGCAATACTTAGAGTAATCATTTTAACCTAGAACTAGAGTCATATTTGATCTTTTCAGAAATATTGTATATGTCCATGAGTGTGGTTTCTGGGACCAGATTCCTTTAGTAGAATCCTACTTCTGCTCCTTACTGATTGCCTAATTTGGTACATATGGCTTAAATTCTATATGCTCTGATTGCCTCGTGTGTACAACAAATATTATTTATACTACATTTCTTGATTTTCAACAGGGACATGGATTCAAAATTCAACATTTTGGAAGTACTTTTAATGCATAAAAATATAACCAAAATAATAAAAAATATACACATTATATTTTTGGTGGATCTAGGTAATAGTCAACCCATACAATTCTGCAGTTTTAATGTGTCACAACTAAAAGATGGTAGAAACAATGGGAAAGGAAGTAAAAAAACACACACACATACACACACAAAGTGAGGTAAGGGAAGAACAAATATGAGAATCTCAGAAAACACCAGCAAAAATACACATACTAAAGATGCAGAGAAGACACCCAAGTACAAAATATTTATTTACTGTTTACAGTAAAAGGTATACAAACTGGGATAGATCGAGTTGTCTTCAGAGTCTGAGAGGAGCTAGAGAATCAAGCTATTGCAAAATAAAAACTATCTTGATGAAGTCATCTGCATTTGAGGCATCAAATGAGAAGAGACGCTGTAAACACCAGATAGCCTGGAGAAAGCACCATCTCTAAGGAATCTGGGCATAATGGCTTACCCAGGAAAATTTCCACAGTCAAATACGACTACCAAAAAGGAAGTCACACAGCATACTTAGAAGAATATTATATGAAAAATTAAAAATAAATCAGGAAATTACACTTTTTTAACATTTAACTTTATTTATCAATTTTTCATTTCTTTAATTGTTTAAAATATATTTTTAATTTCAGAATATCATGGGAATACAAATGTTTTGGTTACATGGATTGCTTTTATACTCTTGAGTCAAAGTTATAAATGTGCCCATCACCCAGATAGTGTACATCGTACCCATTAGTTATGGTTTCACCCATCCACTCCTCCCGCACTCACCTGTATGATTTCTGTTGAGTTTTATGGCTGCTTGTGCACATGAGTGCTAGTAGGTTAGTTCCAATTAAATACTGAGTATATGAGATGTTTGTTTTTCCATTCTTGCAATATTTCACTTAGGATGGTCTCCAGTTCCATCCAGATTGTTGCAAAAGGTATTAATTCATTTTCTTGTGAGTGGCTGAGTAGTACTCTCTTATGTACATATTCTACATTTTATTAATCCACTAATGATTTAATGGGCACGTGGGTTGATTCCACATCTTTGTGACTGTGAATTGTGCTGCAATAAACAGTCTAGTGCAGGTGTCTTTTTGATAAAATCACATTTTTTCCTTTGGGTAAATATACAGTAGTGGAATTACTAGACCAAATGGTAGGTCTACTTTCAGTTCTTTGAGGAATCTGCATACTATTTTCCACAGAGGTTGCACTAGTTTGCAGTCCCACCAACAGTGTACAAGTACTTTCTCTCTGCATCCACACCAGCATCTATTGTTTTGGGACATTTTGATAAAAGCCATTCTCACTGGGGTTAGGTGATTTCTCATTGTTGTTTTAATTTGCATTTTTCTGATGATTAGTGACATTCAACATTTTTTCATTTTTTTATTGGTCATTAATCTATCTTCTTTTAAAAAGCTTCTGTTCATGTCTTTTGCCCATTTTTTAATAAAGTTATTTGATTTATTATCTTGCTAATTTGGTTGAGTTCTTTGTAGATTCTGTTCACTGACCTTTTATCAGATGTGTAGCATGTGAGTGTTCTCTCCCATTCTGTAGGTTGTTTATTTGCTCTGTTGATTGTTTTCTTGGCTGTGCAGAAGCTTTTTAATTTAATCAATTCCCATTTATTTATTTTTGTTGTAGCTCTGAATGTTGGGGTCTTCTTCATAAATTCTTTGCCTAAGTTGATATCTACCAACATTTTCTTCTATAATTTTTAGGGTTTCATGTCTTATATTTATGTCCATTATCCATTTTGAATTAATTTTTGTGAGTGGTGAGAGATATGGATCCTGTTTCTTCCATGTGTAGCTATCCAATTTCCCCAGCACCATGTGTGTATTGCCGTCTACTTTGTCAAAGATCAGATGGCAATATGTGGATGGTTTTATACCTGGGTTCTCTGTTTTGTTCCATTGATCTGTCTATTTTTGTGCCAGTAACATGCTGTTTTGGTTACTGTAGCCTTGTGGTATATCTTAAAGTTTGGTAAAGTGATGCCTCCAGATTTGTTCCTTTTGCAGAAGTTTGCTTTGGCTGTTAGGGCTCTTTTCTGGTTCCATATGAAGCATAGAATTATTTTTTCTAGATTTGTGAAAAATGACATTGGTATTTTGATGGGGATTGAATTGAATATGTAAATCACTTTGAGTAGTATAAACATTTTAACAATGTTGATTCTGCCCATCCAGGAGCATAATAGGTTTTTCGATTTGTTTATATCATCTGCAATTTCCTTCCTCAGAGATTCGTAGTTCTCTTTGTAGAGTTCTTTCGTCTCCTTGGTTAAATGTATTCCTAGGTATTTTATTTTCTTTGTAGCTATTGTGAAAGGTATTGATTTTTTTATTTGATTCTCTGCTTGACTGTTGTTGGTGTATAGAAATCCTGATTTATGTACATTGATTTTGTAACCTGAGACTTTGCTGAATATTTATCAACTCCGGGAGACTCTTCACAGAATCTAAATTTCAAAATATTAAGGGGGTACCTTGTATAATGCTTAAGTTGAAGCTTTTATTGCTCCCATCACCAGAATAGTGTTCATTGTACTCAATAGGTGGATTTTTACCATTCAACCCCTCTCACCTTGTCCTCTTCTTGGTTTCCAATATCTTTTACATCTCTTTGTGTTCATGTGTGCCCACTGTTTAGCTCCTGATTATTAGAGAGTGCATGTGCTGTTTGTTTTCCATTCCTGAGATACTTCACTTAGGATAACAGTCTTTGTTTCCATCCAAGTTGCCGAAAAATACATTAGTTCATTCATTTTAATGACAGAGTAGTACTCCATGGTGTACATACACACACACATTTTCTTTATGCATCCATGAATTCATGGGCACTTAGGTTGTTTCCACATCTTTGCAATTGCAAATTGTACAAAAATTTGAATCCAGGTACCTTTTTGATAAAATCACTTCTTTTCGTTTGGATAGATATCCAGTAGTGGGATTGATAGATCAAATGGTAAGTCTACATTTATTTCTTTGAGGAATCTCCATATTGTTTTCCAAAAGGGTTGTACTAATTTACATTCTCACCAATGGTGTATAAATGTTCTGTTTTCACCACATCTGCACCAAGATCTATTGTTTTATGACTTTTCAGAAATGGCCATTCTGATAGGGGTAAGGTGGTATCACACTGTGGTTTTAGTTTGCATTTCCCTGATGATTAGTGATGTTGAGCATTTTTAATATATTTTTGGCCGTTTATCTATCTTCTTTTGAAAAAAAATATGTTCATGTATTTTGCCCACTTTTAATAAGGTTGTTTTCTTCTTGCTGATTTTTTTGAGTTCATTGTAGACTCTGGATATTAGCCCTTATTGGATGTATAGTTTTAAAATATTTTCTCCCACTCTGTAAGTTGTCTATTAATTCTGTAGATTAATTCCTTTGCTGTGCAGAAACTTTTTAATTTAATTAAGTCCCATTTATTTATTTTGTGGTTGTATTTACCTTTGGGTTCTTAGCCATGAATTCTTTGCCTAGGCTGATGTCCAGAAGTGTTTTTCCTATGTTTTCTTCTAGAATTTTTATGGTTTCATGCCTTACATTTAGGTCTTTTATTCATCTTGAATTAATTTTTGTATATTATGTGAGATAGGGGTCCTGTTTCATTCATCTGCATGTGGCTATCCAGTTTTCCCAGCACCATTTATTGAATAGGGCTTCCTTTCCCCAGTGTGTATTGTTGTCTGCTTTGTTGAAGATAAGTTGGTTGTAGGTAAATGGTTTTATTTCTGGGTTCACTATTTTGGTCTATGTCTCTCCTTTTGTACCAATACTATGCTGTCTTGGTTACTATAGTTTTATAGTATAATTTGTGGTGAGGTAATGTAATACCTCCAGATTTGTTCTTTTCTGCTAAACCACTTCAGTATGAGCATCGACTATAGTCGATAGCCACAGATGAACGCGCACAGCAACTTTAGCCAACAGCCGTGATATGACTTTTCTAATTTTTCATTTATCAAAATAAAATTGTGAACATTTAAAAATAATGTAATGAAAACATATATGTATATGTTACCTATTCTGATTTACATTACAAGTAAATCTGCCTGTAAAGTAAAACAAACTGTCAGTGCTTTAAAACTTTCCTCATCACACAAGAGCAAAACGGATTGGTCGTCAATGCACAGCACAAGCTATCGTGCGGACTGTGAGTGCCGGCTGTGGGCAACGTTTCACAGCCGGTGAGCTCCGTAACCGAAATTGTTAAGATTGCTTTGGCTGCTCAGGCTCTCTTTGCTGCCAAATGAGGCATAGAATTATTTTTTTTTCTAGATTTGTGAAATATGACATTGGTATTTTGATGGGGAGTGTATTGAATCTGTAAATCACTTTGGGCAGCTGTTTCAACATCCCCAAAAGAAATTATACTTCTTTGAAGAACACTTACCAAAAACAATGTCAAAAATATGGTTAACAGATATTTTGTTTTAAACTTAAATATTATTTGCAAAGTAAGTGGCTCTATAAATATCACAAGGGAGAATTCTGAGAATTCAGGTAAGCAATGAAGAAAACAGAAGCAGATAAAACATGAGCTGACAGAAATAAGGTATGAAATACCTAACAAAATAGTCACAAAAACATTGAATTGAAAAAAAAGGAAAGAATAATTGTCACTATGGAAATCAAAGCAAGGGATTGAATAATAGAAATAGAAGAAAAAAATGAAAGAAAGAGAAAAAGAGAATCAATGAAATGAATCAAAGGAAAGAAGAAATAAAAATTTAAAATGCAGTGTTAATAAATACCAGAAAGGAAATTGTAGAACAATACACAAAAGAGCCAACATATGCAGAAAACAGTCTCCAATGAAGAAAATCAAGCTATAATTCAATACAAAAGTATCTAAAATAAAAGATGATTTAGTGCTACATACTGAAAGAAACCGCTATAGTATAGGGAATTTTGAGATTTAATAGTTAATGCAAGTACATGTGGTGCATGTTTTAACCAAAATGTTTGTACCTCCATAATAGCATGAATAAATAAAAAATAGTTAATGCAAAGGTATTCTCTAAGACCTATCTTAAATATAAAGTAAGGGTTTTTTCAGTATCCAAGGAGGAAAATCAAATCAATTTCACAGACAAAAATCATTCTAGGCTCAGATTTCTCCATTTAATGCTAGAACACTGGTGAATAACATTTATGTAGCCTTTAGAAAAATAAACTGTAACCCAATAAAACATCTTTAAGAAACAAAGACACTGGTCAAATACTAAGGTGCGCACAAATTCAAAAAATATTTTTCCTTTTCATCCTTCTCTAGGAAATGATAACAGTATGGATTTCAAGAAAGATAATGAGGAAAATTGTTATACCAGAACTAAGAGTGGGTATTAAATATACAGGCATGCCTCCTTTAATTGTGCTTTCTTTTATTGTGCTTGGCAGATTCTGCAATTGTTACACATTGAAGGTTTGTGGCCACCCTGCCACCAGGAAGTCAATTTGTGCCATTTTTCCAACAGCATGTGCTTATTTCACGTCTCTGCATTAAATTTTGCCATGTTTCAAACATTTTGTTTTTATTATGTCTGGTATGGTGATATGTGATCAGTGATTTTCCATGTTACTATTGCAATTGTTTCGAGAACCCACAAACCGTGCCCATATAAGACAGTGAACTTAATTCCTAAGTTCTGCATTCTGACTGCTCTATCAGCTGGCCATTCTTCCATATTTCTCCCTTTCCTTGGGCATCACTATTCCCTCAGAGACAATATTGAAGGTAGGTCAATGAATAACACAACAGTGGCTTCTAAGTATTCAAGTGAAAGTAAGAGTCACACAACTCTCTCTTCAAATCAAAAGTTAGAAATGATTTAAGTTCAATAAGAAAAGGTTTGTTGAAAGCCAAGATAGGCCTAAAGCCAGGCATCTTGCTCCAAACAGTTAGCCAAGCTGTTAATGGAAAGAAAAAATTCTTGAAAAAAATTAATAGTGCTACTCCAGTGGGCACACCAATGGTAAGAAAGTGAAACAGTCTTATAGCTTATATGAAGAGAGTCTGAGTGGTCTACACTGCAGGTCAAACCAGCCACATTTGCTAGAGCCAAAGCCTTGCCGAGAGCAAGGCCCTTATTCTCCTCACATTCTATAGAGGCTAAGAAAGATAGGAAAGCTGCAGAAAAAAAGTTTGACTCCAGCAGAGGTTAGTTCATGAGGTTTAAGGAAAAAATCATCAGCATTATCATAAAAGGGCAAAATAGATCTGCAACAAGTTATCCAGAAGATTTAGCCAAAGTTATTGATGAAAATGGCTATAGTAAAGGAAAGATTTTTAAATACAGACAAAATCACCTTCTGTTTGAAGAAGATGCCGTCTAGGACTGTCATAGCTAGGGAAAAGTCAATGTCTGCCTTCAAAGCTTAAAAGAACAGGCTGTCTCTCTTGTTAGGGGCTAATACAACTGGTGATTTTAAATTAAAGGCAATGTTAATTTACCATATTGAAAATCCCAGGGTCCTTAAGAAATATGCTAATTTTACTCTACCTGTGCTTTATAAATGGAACTAGAAGCCTAGATGAAAGCATATCTATTTCCAGCATGGTTTACTAAATATTTACTACTACCGTAGATACCTACTTCTCAAGAGAAAAAAAATATTTTTAAAATATTAAACTCATTGACAATGCGCTTGGTCATTGACAATGCACCTGGTCACCCAAGAGCTCTGATGGAAATGTACAAGGAGAAGAATAATGTTTTCATAATTGCCAACACAATATCTATTCTTCAGCCCATGGATCAAGAACTAATTTTGACTTTCGAGTCTTATTACTTAAGAAATACATTTCATAATGCTATACTGTCATAGATAGTATTCCTCTAATGCATCTGGGCAAAGTACATTGAAAATCTGGGAAGTATTCAACATTCTAGATGTCATTAAGAACATTTGTGATTCATAAAAGGAAGTCAAAATGTCACCATTAACAGGAGTTTGGAAGAAGTTGACTCCAACCTTTATGGATGGTTTTGTGGGGTTCAAGACTTTGGTGGAGGAAGTCACTGTGGGTGTGGTGGAAACAGTGAGAGAACTAGAATTAGGAGTGGAGCCTGAAGATGTGACTGAATTGCTGCAGTCTCATGATAAATCTTGAACAGATGAGGAGTTAGTTCTTAGGATGAGCAAAGAAAGTGGTTTCTTGAAGTGGAATCTACCCTTAATGAAGACGTCAACTTTTTAAAATGACAATAAATGATTTAGAATATTACATAAAAGTGATAAAGCAGCAGCAGTGTTTGAAGGATTGACTCCAATTTCGAAAGTAGTTCTATTGTGAATAAAATGCTATCAAACAGCATCACATGCTACAGGGAAATCTTTCATGGAAGGAGAGTTAACCAATGTAACAAATTTCTTTGTCTTATTTTAGGAAATTGCCACAGTCATCCCAAGCTTCAGCAACCACCACGCTGATCAGTGGTGATGAGCCGTTGATGACTACATCAACATCAAAGCAAGACTCTCCACCAATAAAAAGATTACGACTTCCTGAAGGTGAAAATGATTGTTAGCATTCCTTAGCAATAATTATTTTTAACTGAAGGCATGTGCATATTTATACATAATGCTATTAAACAATAGATTACAACGTAGGGCAAACATAACTTTATATGTACTCGGAAATCAGTTTGTGTGACTGGCTTTATTTCAGAGTTCCATTTATTGTGGTGGTCTGGAACCAACCTGCGATCTCTCCAGAGCCTGAATCCAGCTCTAGAGATGTGACTACACCAATCATGGAATTTAGGACTAGCGAGGAAGAATATAAATGTTATTTTCTTAACCACAAGTAATAAAATTAGAGATAAAAGAAGGAAAAAGACAGTAGTAAGGATAATATACTTATTAATTCTTTATCTATAACAACTTAGACTAAAGGAATGTTATGTAAAGCTAACAAATCAGGCAATACTTTTATGAAATTATTAATAGTAAAAATAAAAATCTTAAAAGATAAATTTAAAAGCAGAAATAAAATATTATTAAAGACATAAACTAATTTTACAAATGCTCATGTGGAGAACAAAGAGATAACTGGCTTAAGAAATAAAGTACTAGGTGACTCACCAGTGAAAGACTTTTTACCGAGCCTGATAGCAGTTAGAAGATGACAAAACAATATGACAACAGCTGTGACAAACAACTTCTGCCATATGGACAATGTAAATGGCTTACCTGTTGTGTTAGAGAGAAAAAAATATTCAATGCGGGTCACAAAGCTAAGCCAACTCTCTTCTGTATATAAGATATATTAGTCCTTCCACCCCCATCTGAAGTTTTGCTTTGCACAGTTTCAAATAGCTGCACTCAGTCCAAAAATATTAAACGGAAAATTACAGAAACAAACCATTCAAAAGTTTTAAACTGCACACTGCTCTGAGCAGCGTGATGAAATCTCACGTGCTGTGCTCCATCCCACCTGGGACGTGAGTCATCCGTTGGTCCAGCACATGTACACTGTGCAAGCTCCACCCAGTAGTCACTTAGTAGCTCTCCCAGTTATTGATGGGCTGCTGTGGTATCACAATGCTTGTGTCCAGATCACCCTTATTTTACCTAATTATTCTATTTTATTACTATTGTCGTTAATCTCTTATTATGCCTAATGTTTGAATTAAACTTTATCATACATATATAAGTATACGAAAAAACATAGTATGCATAGGGTAGTATGTAGTATATAATACTATTCACAGTTTCAGACATCCACTTGGATCTTGGAATATTTTTCCTTGTGGTAAGAGGGAAAAGGATCTCCAACCTTGGAAAAAGAAGCCAAAATGAAACCACATATATGGAGATATATTCCATAAATCTCATATATAGAGACAGAAAAATCTAAACAGACATAGTGCCAAAGAATAGCAGCAAATGTTAAGGAGTCATTCCCCCCAAAATGCTAGGCTCGCTGATTACCAAGGTGTAAAGGAAGATGGAACTGGGTTGATGGAAGGCAAAACTATGAAGGAAACTTTTCTCTACATATCTTTTCATACTTTTAATATTTTCTACCATTATAATGTATTAACTAGTTTATGTATAGACTATCATAAAGTAAAAATAAGTTAAGAGCTAAATTAATTACATAGATGATTGTGTTGGGTGAGATTATATTAGCTACCACTAAATAGTGTATTTAAATCTGCTACTAGTATGCAAATATTATAGTTAAAAATGTTTAGTTACATTTTATATATATATTTAAAATCAGGGATTTTTCTGAGATAGCTTCAACCAGTTCATTTAACAACAAAAATAATCAGTCTCATCAATCATGTGTTACTTCCTATTTGATAGTTTAAACTCATTCTGTTGCAAATCATAGTCAATTGTCTCCTAAAAGTATGTCCCTGCTGATCAAATGTAAAGGCTCATACAAAACGAGGACACCTGAATATCAGGTTGCAGGTGATGATTAGAAAGAAACAATGAAACAGTTGTATATTCTAGTAAACTATGCAATGTTATATAATGATAGGTTGGACACTAAAAAGGCATTGATAATTCGATTATATGTATATCAATTAATAATGCCTTATTTCTCTTGAAATTCATCCAAAGGACTAAAATCAGTTGA
Organism: Mirza zaza; assembly: GCA_008750895.1. Lineage (NCBI taxonomy): Eukaryota > Metazoa > Chordata > Mammalia > Primates > Cheirogaleidae > Mirza > Mirza zaza. The sequence continues at coordinate 70,303 of VSMD01033759.1, forward strand.
AAATATGCAATACATAATACATTGAAACTGCCAAGTAGTGATTGATTTCTTTTGAGAATTGACAAAACCAATTAAAACATAAATAGCATTATGGAAAATAGAGAAAAATATTTGAATATTATCTTAATTGATGAAAGTTTTCCCAGAAAGAATTTGCTAAAGCCTTATACTCATTTGCTTTTTAAAACCAGATGTTTAAAAACTGTCCTTAAATTTTCTGTTTAACAAATTTTAAAACTGAACTTTAATATCATCTTCAACTCTGAAAATATGAGGTCTGTTGCTACCTTTTCCCTTGCAAAGGAAACTACTAAGTATTTTTGTGAAAGTAATTTTAACTTCAGTTTAATAACAGAGAATTTCATATATGTTTGGAAAAAATTGCAAGTCAGCAGATAACTTTGGTGTTGCCGGCCCTTTCCACAGCAAGAGCTTCAGAGAAGCATTTGTTAGGGGCAGTCACTCTGGAGTGATGACGGTTGCCTATGGAGAAAGACTGATCTTCCTCTAGGGAGGCTCTGGACATAACCATTCTATGAAACAGGTCCAATAATGTTGCGACACTTAATAAATTCAAAATTTATGTGAGTTTTCTAGCCTCTGGTTATTTTAAAGTGTCAATAGTCTAAGACTCAACATAAAGTTTTATTATCTACTTTGCAAATAATATAGTAATTGCAGCCATTTCAGGTAGCAAAGTACATTTAGAAAACTAAGGTGTAAATATTCTAAGTTATTGAAGTAAAAAGGAAGTCTATGATATTTTTCCATTCACAATCATATTGCATTAATTATGCACATAAATATTTATCTAAAAGGGTAATTTTATTTCTTTAAGAGTTCTAGCAGTTTTCAAGAAAGGAATCAATGAAACAGAGTACCTGTCAGAATTTTCAGGAAAGTATGGTAGAACCAAATTATTTTGAATAATTTGTTACATACTTTGCTTACTCATTTCATATGCCTTAACACTGAGTTTCTAAATGAAGACATAATTTCTAAAGTATATTTTGCTGCCTTACATTACTTTTTCCTACTTCTCCCTCCTTCCCTCATGAGGAGAATACATAATGTTTAAAATAAACAATAAATGTTCTTTATAACTTCTAAGGAGAGGAAAGAAAACATTTTGGTAACTTGCAGTCAACTACAATGGCTCATTTCAAGGCCTGTGTGCCCTGGATGTAGGCACTTATGTTTATTTGAGAGCAGGAAGTGGTTTTGCTGTGGTGAGAAAGCTTAGTTTCTCTAAAAATTATTAGATCAACCTTTGCTTTTAATCTGAATTTTCCATTTGTAAAATATACCATCTTATCAGGAATTTGTGCAATGACAAGAAATCATAGTGATAATCTTTGTGAGGAAACATTAATTAAAGATCATTTATTCTTATGCCTTCAAAAGTCAGATAGGAAAATAAAGTTTATCATGATTAACTGGCATTATTTTGCTAAACAGCAATAAGCCTGCCAGTCTGTGTGGACTGTACACACAGTGCAAACGACCGTGATGAGAACAGCCGGCCGCTGCTCTGACACCCCGCCCGCAGGGCCCACTGCTGCTTGTAACAGAGAAGATGAGAGAGACTGTCTGTTGTAAATTGTTTTGAAAGGATCACATTTAATAAGAGAAACTCTTCCAAAAATATTTAGAGTTTTATGCTAGTGAAAAACCTGGTTTCTCATTAAAAGTCATCTGGGGAGCATTTTTAAAGTACTGACGTGCAGGACTCAGACATAACGGGTCTTGGGTATAGCCGCGACATGGGTGCTTTTTAAAAGTTCCCCAAGTGATTCTCTTATAGAGCCTTTTTCAAATGAAAATTGCACTGCTTTATTTCTCTACACAGCATTTTCCATTTAAGCCTCCCTTCTTAGTTTTGATATCCTGTCTCATTATCTAGAACCAACATATCTTACTACAAATCTCGGTATCAAAATCACCTGAGATTCTAGTTATTTGTTGGGTACTTATACTTCCAAACTGGAACTCAGAGATTAAAGCACTTAATATCTGATATGGATACCAGGAATATATATTTTTAATGAGCACCTAGTTGCTTCTGATGAAGATAGTGCATGGATATATAGATATGAAATTAGGATTATCACTTTTGAAGTCAGTCCACATGAGGGTTAGTACACTTGCACACTTGTTCCAATGTTACCATAATTATGGTCATGGGCAAGTTGCCATGCCTCTCTCAGATAAAAATAGTGCCACTTCCAGAGTCTGCAGTGGGGATTACATGTACTGAATGTAAAGCATCTAACAAAATGACTGGCATATATATACATATCCAGAAAATGTTACCTCGAATCATTATATATGTACCTATTCAATAACCCCCATCTATCCTTCCAGATACCTACTTCACTGATGCAGTTCAGCAAGAGTATCAGATTCTGAATTTCCTATGAGGCCTCTTAGTCTCAGATGTTCTCAGCTATTTCAAGTATTTCTGATCCTGACTTCAGTTATACTAACAATGATAAGCATTATACAATCTTAACATAATTATTAAATCCAATTTTGACTCCAGTGAAAATACTTTTTTTGTGGGCCAGGAACATTCTACACAAATGAGGAAGCTACTGCGTGATGGATAGATAACCAAAAGTATATCAAGTGTAAGAAAATAATAACACCTTCAGGCATCTTGGTTTAAATCCAGAAAAAAAGTAGCATAAGGGTAGTATGGATGGTCACTTTCTCACTCACTCAAAAATCCTGGGTTTGAGATGTTCTGAGATTTATCGTTTGCATCTAACAAAGCTAAAATATAAACTTAACATACAAAGAAGCAAGACTCTTCACTTACAATTCATAGTTGCATTACTCAGCACAGACTATCACATTTGGAAAGTATTCACTTCACACATTCGAGTTGGTTGGTTTCTTTCTTTTAGCAAGCTGATATATAATTGTCTTGACAGCTACATGAATCATTGACCTGATTGTTTGTGGCCAGGGCAACAGGGTTTCATTTTTAAGAAAGAATATAAGGTGGGACAAGCTGAACTTTGCTCTTTTGGGTTAGAGACAATTTGAGATTTTATGGATTTCTTCTCTTGTGGTTCATTTAGCATAATATCATGGAAGAGCACAAATAAAACAAAGAGAAGTTACAATTCTTATACTGTGAAAAGGTCATAGGCATAGAACAATATTTAAAGATTAAATGTTATTCAATAAATGTTTGCTTTTTGAATTAGAAGATTTAGTCATTTTCTAAACACAAGTCTCTAAACACATGGATAAACTAAAAATAATTCTATTTATTTACTATTGGTTATGCCATAATTTGCAAATATTAAGGCTTTTTGAAGGGATTTGCCTTCTACTTGAGAAAGAAAATAAATAAAAATCCAGCTAGGTGCCGTGGCTCCCACCTGTAACAAGAGCTACATGCGAGGCCGAGGCAAGAGGATCACTTGAGACCAGCCTGGATGATATAGCAAGATCCCATATCTAAAATAATAATGGCAATCATAATAAATTAGCTGGGTGTTGTGGTGTGTCCATGTATATCCAGCTACTCAGGAGGCTGAGGTGACAGGATTGCTGAAGCCCAGGAGCTCAAGTCTGCAGCGAGCTGATCATGCCACTGCTCTCCAGCCTGGGTGACAAAGGAAGACCCTGTCTCTTAAAAAAACCCTAAAGATCTACATCTGGGTAGTCCAGTTCAGTCTCCTAGGGAGGGAGAATTGATAAGGATTCTGAATAGTTTTATCTCTAGGAATAAATATAGAGGGTTAGATACAGCTTAGTGTTTGATGGGTCTCAGAGGTAATTAATTAGTGGACATAAGACAGAGGGAGGCGTTCCAAAAGTTAATAACCTGATTTAATGTTGATATTATTCTTAAATAGGAGTTAACATATTTTAGGGCAAAAATAAAATGATGTGAATGCACATTATTCATATGTTAAACTAGCAAGCGATTTATTAAAGTGAACAATTGAGAGTCATTAAATAATATGCATATTTAAAAATATACTGAATCAGTCTGCAGAAGAAAAAATGGAAATAAACGCAAATAGCATGGTTTGATTGATTTGTTTGATTTGAAAATAACCTTTAAGAGGATTTAAAGAAGAAAATAATTTTTATAACCAATAGTATGACAAACTAAAGGCTCAAAAAAACTGTTCTGGGTTCATCAAACCTAAAAATATCCTGCTCTTGAAGTCAAAGCTATTTTAATAATTATACTGCACTCATTCTCTCTGTTGTGATAACCTTGTTTTTTTATTTATGATGTTATTGATTTGTGTTCTCTTTATTGTTTGGTCAGTGTTTTGAGGAGTGTGTAAATTTTGTCGATCTTTTCAAAGAACCCACTCTTAGGTTTATTAACTTTCTCTATTGTCCATGTGCTTTTTAAAAATTGAGTTCTATTCTTATCTTTATTATTTCCTTCCTTCCACATATTTGGGTTCATTTTGCTTTTCTTTCACTACCTTCTTAATGTAGGTCCTTAGATCACTGGCTTCGAAAGCATTAAAGCTAGTATTTACAGTTTCCCTCTATGAACTGTTTTCTTTGCCTATATTCAGTGAATTTTTTTTTTTGCCATTCACTTAAAAATATCTTTTAATATCACTTTTTAATTTGCATTTCCCTCATGATTAGAGATGTTGAGCATTTTAAGGGCATGCCTCTAGCCCTGGCTTGAGTGAGGCAAAGTTGTAACCTGTAACCAAAATGTTGTACATTTTGTACAACATTTGTACCTCCATAATATTCTGAAATAAAAAAATCATTTTTATTTCATTTTTGACTTGTGAATTATTTAAAAATGTATTGTCTAATTTCCAGATATTTGAATTTTCCCAGATATTGTATTGTTGTAGATTTTTAATTTAATTTTGTTGTGGTAAAAACCCATAGTCTCTATGTTTTCAAGCCTTTTAAATTTATGGAGATATTTTATGGTCAAGCATGCAGTCTATCTTGCTAAATATATAATGAAACTCTCCTAGACTAACAAGGTGTGGAAGTTCATCACCATTAGAACTGCCTTACAAGAAATGCTAAAGGAGTTCTCCAAGTCAAAACAAAAAGGATGCTAACTAACAACATGAATGCATTTCGAAGTATAAAACTCACTTCAAAGGTAAAAATATATTAAAATTCAAAATACTCTAAAACTATAATGATAGTGCACAAATCACCTTTACCTTTAGTATTAAAGTAAAAAGACAAAAGTATTTAAAATAACTAGAACTACAATAATTTGGTAGTGGGAACATAATAAATAAAAGAAGTAAATCAAGACATCGATAACATAAAATATGGTGGCAGGAGAGGTTAAAATGTAGAATTTTTGTATGCGATCAAAGTTAAGTTATTATCAACTTAACATAGATTATTACAACAATAAGATAGTTAAGTAAAACTCATGGTAGCCACCAAGCAAAAACCTATACTAGATAAAGAGAAAGAAATCAAAGCACACCATTACTGAAAAAAAAAATCAAATTACAAAGGAGGAGAACAATGAAAGAATGAAAGAATGAAAAGAATGAAAGAGAGAGAAATGAAAAGAGAGAAAGAATGAAACAAAGAAACTAACAGTCAGAAAGCAATTAAAAAAATGGTAATAGTAAATCCTTACCTATTATTATGTTAAACAGAAATGAATTAAATTTTTCTATCAAAAGACAGAAATGGGGAGAAAGCATTTGACACTGTTAAAATTCAATATCCATTGATGACAAACACTCCAAACAAAATAGATATCAAAAGAACTTATTTTAATAGAGTAAAGGTCATTCATGAAAAGCTAATAGCTAAAACCATAATCATTGGGGGAAAACTGAAAACTTTTCCTCTAAGGTCTGATACTGAAGTAGATAGACCAAAGATGGCTCCTGTAGATCTAAAATGGAGTCAGTCTTGCTCTAACTATTAGTAATAGGTACCGACCGTGTAAAAAGTTCCCAAAGGAAGTTCCCAGAGGAGGGAGGAGGGAGTCGAGGAGGCCTGCTCCCAAAAAGAATAGAGAGGTCCTGTTCCAGGAAAAGTCCCTTGTCCTTCAATGTATCTTTCCATTGTTCACTTGATTAACGACTAACCGCAAATTCTGCTTCTGTGATTGCTCGCTTGCACAGCTGCCAGCCCCTGAGGTATAAGAAAACCACAAAGGTTTTGTTCGGGCTGCTTCTCCCTCTTTGCATGGAGTGGTGACAGCCCCTGCACAGGTCAATAAACTAATTTGGCTGATTGGATTCTGGTGTCCGGGTCCTCTTGATCCACTGGTTTACAACAATACAAAGCAAGTGCCCACACTCGCACTATATTTAATGTAATACTTAAAGTCCTAGCCAAAGCAATTAGACGTGAATAAGAGATAAAATGCATGCTAATCAGAGAGGAAGAAGTAAAATTATCTTTGTTTTCAAATGGCATAATTCTATATGTAGAAAACCCTAAAGACTCCATAAAAAATATTAACTAATAACCAAATTTAGTAAAGTTGTAGGGCACAAAATCAATAATCAAAAATCAGTAGTGTGTCTACACACCAACAACAAAATATCCAAAAAGAAATCAAGAAAACAATACCATTTATAATAGCATCATAAAGAATAAAATATTCAGAAATAAATGTAACCAAGGAAATAAAATATTTGTATACTAAAAACTATAAAACATTGATGAAAGAAACTGAACAAGATACAAATGAAGAGAAAGGTATATCATGCTCAAGGACTGGAAGAATTAATATTGTTAAAGTCCAAACTACCAAAAGTGAACTATAGATTCATTGCAATCTCTATCAAATTTCCAAATCTATTTTTCACAAAAACAAAAACAAATCCATAAAAGGTATATAGAATAATAAAAATCTCTAAGCAGCCAAAGAAATCTTGAGAAAAAAAGTTAGAAAAATTAACTTCCTGATTTCAAATTGTATTAAAAAGCTATAATATTCAAAACAATATGATATTGGCAAAAAACACAGATACACAGACCAATGGAACAGAATGGAGAACCCAGATACAAACTGCACTTACAGCTTCATACTTTTGAAAAGGGTACAGAGAATACACAATGAAAGAGACAATCTCTTCAATAAATTGTGTTTAAAAAGCTGGATATCCACATGAAAAAGAATGAAATGGGACTCTTATACCATACAAAACTTAGTCAACTTAGAGACTTAAACTCAGAGACTTAAACTTAAACTTAGTCTCTTAGTCAACTTAGAGACTTAAACTTAAGAACTGAAACCATAAAACTCCTAGAAGAAAACAGGAAAGAATGCTTTCAGTTTGGTCTTGGCAATGATTTTTTGGCTATGACACCAAAAGCACAGAAAACAAAAGCAAAAATAAGTAAGTGGGATTACATAAAACTAAAAAATTTTGCACATAAAAAAATGAAAGAGTTAGCAAAATGAAAAGGCAACCATTTAGGAGAAAATATGGCAAACCACACACTTGATAAAGAGTTAATATCCAAAATTCGTAAGGAACTTGCTATGGTTTGAATATGTCCCCTGAAAGTTTGCATGTCGGGAACTTGGTTGCCATGTGGCAGTGTTAAGATGTGGGGCTTTTAAGAAGTGATTAGGCTGTGAGGGTTCTCCCCTCATGACTGGATTAATGTCCTTATCTCAGGAGTGGGTTAATTATGGCAGGTGTGAGTTTCTGCTAAAAAGGATTCTATCAGACCATTTCTGTCTCTGTCTCATGTTCTGCTGTCCCTTCTGCCCCTTCTCCATGTGATAACACAGCAGGAAGGACCTCACCAAACGCCAACACCATGGTCTTGGACTTTCCAGCTTCCAGAACTGTAAGAGATAAATTTCTTTTCTTTACAAATTACTCAGTCTATGGCATTTTGTTATATCAATAAAAAATTAACTAAGAAAGAACTCATGCAACTCAATAACAAAAAAGTCACATAATTGGATTAAAAATGGGCAAAGGAGCTACCTTAGACTATTTGTGCTGCCATAGCAAAATACCACAGACTGGGTAATTTATGAACAACAGAAATTTAGTTTCTAGTGGTTCTGGAGGCTGGGAAGTCAAAGATAAAAGCACTGGCTGGTGAGAATTTGGTGTCCCTGCTTCCAAGACGGCACCTTCTTGCTGCATCTGTTTGGAGAATAAGAATGTCCCTCACATGGCACAAGAGACAGAAGGGCAAAAAGGGGCTGAGCCAGTTCCCTTCAGCCATTTTACAAGGCACAAGCTCATTTCACGAGAGGGGAGCCCTTCTGACACAATTACTGCCCAAAAGGGCCCACACCCCAACACTGTCACAACGGGGATTAAGCTTCAACACATAAATTTTGGATGGAACACATTCAAACCATGGCAGAAACTGACTAGGTGTTTTTTCAGATAAGACACACAAATGGCTAACAGTTGCATAAAAAGCTGCTCGGCACCACTCATCATCAGGGAAATGCAAATCAAAACCATAATGAGAGATCACCTTATGCCCTTTGAGATGCCTATTTTCAAAAAGACCAAAGGATGTGGAGAAAAGGGAATCCTTATACACTACTGGGCAGAATGTAAATTGATATAGCCATTGGGAAAAACAGCATGGAGTTTCCTCAGAAGTTAAAGATAGAACTACCATTTGATTCATCCATTCCACTTCTGGGTTTATATGCAAAGGAAATGAAATAAGTATCTCAAAGAAGTGACTACAAGGGAAGGAGGAAGGAATGTGGAGATGGTGGTCAAATGGCACATAGTTTAGGTTATTTAGGATAAAAATATTCTAGTGCTCTAATATACACCATGTTGACTAAAGTAAATAACACCGTAGCATGTACTTGAAATCTGCTAGAAAGCAGATTTTGTGTTCTCACTACATACCCCAAAAATGGTAACTATGTGAAGAGATAGACATGATAATTACTTTGACTGTGGTAATTGGTTTACTATGTATATGCACATCAAAACATCACACTGCGCACTTAACCACTTCGCCCGGCGCGCACAGCCGCACGGTGGCCCGGCCTCGCTCGCGGGTGACGTGAGGGAGGCCTGAAAGCGCCGACAGCTCGTCCTGCTTCACAGGCAGCCTTACTTGTCATGTAATCACAGTAGGTAACACAGACATGTGTGGTTCCATTACGTTATTTTTAAATGCTCACAATTTTGATAAATGAAAGATTAGAAAAGTCACATCCCGGCTGTCGCCTACAGTCCACGCTCCTACCGAAGGGGTTAAATATATACAATTTTATTTAAAAATTAAGTTAAAATTAATTGATAATTCCAACATTTAAACAATTTGATGTTGGCAAATACATTGTTTTTTTTCATTTGTCACATGAATGTATCACAAAATTCTATTTGTTTATATGTCAAATACTTTTACGCTGTATCCTGACTATTGTGAATTTGCACTGTATAGACTCCTGTTTTTAGTTTTAGCAGGACATAAACAAAGTTAGATTCGGAGTAGAAGTCCTTCTCTCCCTCCCGCGTGGCGGCTGAGGCCCGGCCGCCCAGCGCGCCGCCCCGCCCCCTCTCGCCGCCCCGCCCCCTCTCGCCGCCCCGCCCCCTCTCGCCGCGCCGCCCCCTCTCGCCGCCCCGCCCCCTCTCGCCGCCCCGCCCCCTCTCGCCGCGCCACTGCGGCTGCGCGCCCGTGAGGCTCGCCGGCGCCCGCGTTGGCGGCCCGTCCCCTTCCTGGCTCTTTCCTCTGGGGAGGGCGCAATGCTCTCTTCTCACCTGAGAAATATCTGCAGACCGGACTGCACGGAGGACAGTCACAGCTGGTTCAGAGACGCCTCTTTCCAACGAGCGTCTTCATGTTCCAGCAACAGCATTGTGTGCTTTGTTCGGTTTTGCAAATGCACGTTCTTCTCATAAATAAATATTCTCTGTCCAACGTTACGTTTTGATAAGAATTTCTTTCAAGAATTTGGGCTTTCTGGACATAAATCTCTTGGATAACAAAACTTTTAGTGCAGAGAAATAACCCAAACTCAAGGGTTTCAGGCCTTTCATCAGTCTGTTATCATTTTACAATAAGAATGACAGTTGTTGACTCAGATCACGATTAGAAGCTTCAGACTTTCTGGTTCTGTGGTTTAGAGTTTTCAAAGTGTCTGTAAATGAGAATATTTTATTGGAGAAACTCAAGTATTAGAAATTTCAAGTTTTGGTTTTTCCTTTGTTTAGACAACAGCTTCTTATTTGGCCAAACGGAAATCCAGAGGCGGCAGCACACCAGTAAGCGGACCCCTTTGAATTCTTCGTAATTAAATGAAAGTCTGTTTGCCCAGAGTACTCAGAAATATTTGTTATTTAAATGAAAGACAAAAAAAAAAAAAAAGAATTATTCTTATATTGAAATAAGCCCTTATAAAACTAAAGAATTTGCTTTATTAAATTTTCAGCAGTATATTTTTTCCCCAAAACAAGTAGGAACTGAATAGAAAGACAAACCAAAATGGGTTGCTATATTCTTGGAAATTACCTAAAATGTACAAAAGTAAGGGAATGACTAATAAATAAATTTCCAGCTAGCACAGCCCCTGATTTGCGGTACTATTTTGAAATCTTAGTGCTTGAATTGTTTTTCCCCAAACTCCCCACCCAATATTTGAAGTCCTAACTGCCAGTACCTAAGAATGTGAACTTACTTGGCAGAGGGGTTTTCCAGAGGTAATCAATTTGAAATGCACTCATTAGGGTGCAACGTACGCTGATATGTCATTTCCACACAGAGGCCTGCGTGCCGGGAGAACAGCACTTGACAATAAGGCAGAGACTGGCGGAAGGATGCACAAGCTAAGGAATGCCAGCCATTGCCTGCAAACCCCCAAAAGCTGAGACAGATACGCAACAGTTTCTCCCTCACAGCCCTCAGAAGGAAGCAGCCTGCTGACACCTTGGTCTCGCACCTTCAGCACACAGAAGGCTCGAAGTGAGGCAATAAATTTCTCTCATTTAAGACACTCAGTTTGTGGCACTCCGTTACTGTAGCCATGGCAAACTAATACAGGAGCCTACAGACCCGGTCATTTTCTAGATAAGGATACTTTGCTGTTAATACTATTTATTTTCTTTATGACACAATTAACTGCTATATTTTAGGAATAAAAGAATCCTTCAAAAGTTACAAATATCTCATTCACTCTAGATATGCTTTTATTTGTAACTGTAAGACTGTTTCTATTTTTAAAGTTTTTTCTGAAAATAGTGTTTTCATAGAAAAAAGAAAATTCCTTCATTTCATCATCACATTCTACACAACATAAAATGGCAGTGCTATTTTGATTCTAACAATTGTAAATTTGTATACATAATATATTCAATTTAAGGGCATGAGTGTTGATAAACTATAAAATAAATAAAGATGAAAGTTCTCTCAATGAGAAAAGCAGAGAACTCAATGTGTGATGTTATAACAAACTAAAATCAATTACACACCCACTTACCCAACACAAGGGATATAAGATTTAAATAAAGGGAGAACTAGTGAGAAAATTGTTACAGACTTGCAGGATGATCTTCAGAGGACTACCAAAATAGAATCATATCCTGTATTTATTGATGCCATGCTGCTCTCCCCATCTGCATCCTGGGAATGAACATGAATAATTCAATCAATACTGATTATTACTGCTGTGTGTTTTAAAATATTTTGCTAGCTCAAAATATCTAAGAACAGTGTCCATATACAGGATGCCAGAAGTACTGCCATCAGTAAGCTTTAAAAAAAACTTTTTTTGGAAGTCTAATCATTAATTTATATTTGACTATGCCATTCCCACTTAACAATTAGGAACTCAACTAATAAATAACTCTATTATTTTTCATTCCCTTTAGTAATGAATTACAAAGCATAAGAGTGTGTGTTAACCTCAGTAAGGTTTTTCTCTAGTTAAAGAAGTAAGTTATGTGAGATTACCTGATAGGGCTGTAGCAGCAATAGGATGTAATCTATCTTTAAACATTTACTCTAACAGAAACTTTGTTGTTGTTTGATTCTAGCAGTTTTCCTAGACAGATGTGTTTATTCATTTTTCAGAAGAGATAGCAGCTGCTCAAATTCCAAAATAATAGGTATGGGTAATTTTGAAGAACAGACATGAAAGTTGGTTTCACAACCTTATTTTCTGCCAAGCAGGTGGGCCCTCCAACGGTTTGAGGGACAGTGAACTGGCCCCCTGTTGAAAAAGTCTGAAGACCCCTGAACTAGATCTTTCTGTCCGAGGGAACAATGAAAAAAGCTCGGACAGGCTAGAGTGCTGTATGTGGAAGAAATACTATAGGAGGAAGAGTCTGAAAACAGAACCCAGCCTTTCTGTGTGGAAACTCATAAAATTCCCAGCCCAATGTTTAAATCACACATTCTCTGGATAGATACAAATCAGCATAACAAAGGCTTTGAGAGCTGAATTGACATTTGAACTATCTGCAAAATCTCAGCCTAACCTCTGAACCTCACACACATGAGATAGCCCCAAATCAGGACGATAAATCTTTGGGAACAGAACAGAGATTTGAACAGACACACAAAGGTTGGTCTTATCAACAAATCAGGAAATATGTGAGCTAAAGATACATTTATCAATCATTCCCTTGCTTTTGGATATTTAGGTAATTTCCAAGAATATAAGAAACCTCTTCTCTTTGTCTTCCTATACATTTCCCACTTGATTGGAAGAAAAGCAATATATGGCTAAAAATGTAATAAAAATGCAATTAATATCAGAAATTCATTATCAGTAATAAGAAATTCATTGTTTCACAAGGGAATTGATCAGTATATAGAATTTTATTTTAATGTTTTATTTCTTATTTTGCAAAACTATATTTAGGATTCTTTATTTGAAAATTTTAATATAGCATGTACTTTATGCATTAATACATAATAAAATTGTTCCAGTAACCTATAAATTCATTAAGTTCACTTTTTTTTCTCTTTTTATTTCATCATATTATGGGGGTACAAATATTGTTAAGGTTACCTATATTCCCCTTGCCATCCTCCCCATCAGAGCTTCAAGTGTGTCCATCTTCCAGGTGGTACACATCACACTCATTATACACCCATCCCCTCTTCCCCCCTCCCACCTGCCCACCACCTGATAAACTTTTTTTTTGACATTTTGGTTACGTTTTATATCTTTGCCTCTCTCTAACAAGGGTTAGAGGTAATTCCCACCCCCTCCACAATGTTCCCCATATTCCTAAGATGTGGGTCTCCCCCCACCCCCAAATCCCTGGTGAGCACTCCCACCATTTGAGCACCATAGTTTTAATCAGTCAGTACCAATTTGATGGTGAGTAGATGTGGAGCCCATTTTCCTGATCTTGTGTCACCTCACTTTGGATAATGGGCTTAAGCTTAATCCAGGTTAGCATAAACAGTGGTAGCTTGCTGTCATTTCTTAGAATTTAGTAATATTCCATTGGGAGCAAATACAAAATTTTGATTGTCCACTCATGAATTGACAGGCACTTGGGTTGTTTCCATGTCCTTGCAAAAGTGAATTGTGCTGCAGGGGCAGCACATTTCATTCAGGGGCAGATGTCTTTATAATAGAGTGACTTATGTTCTTTTGGGTAGATGCCTAACAATGCTATTGCTGGTTTTAATGGTATTTCTATTTCTAGTTGTTGGAGGTATCTCCAAATTCTTTTCCACAAAGGTTGCACTAATTTGCAGTCCCACCAGCAGTGTAGGAGTGTTCCTGTCTCTCCGCATCCTCACCAGCATTTGTTGTTTTGGGATTTCTTGATACAGGCCATTCTCACTGGGGTTAGGTGGTATCTCATTGTGGTTTTGATTCACATTTCTCTAATGATTAGAGATGTTGAACATTTTTTTATATGTTTGCAGGCCATTATTCTGTATTCTTTAGAGAAGTTTCTGTTCATTTCCATTGCCCATTTCTTGATGGGGTTGTTTGATTTTTTCTCATTAATTCTTATGAGTTCTAGATAAATTCTTGTTATTAGACCTTTATCAGAAGTGTAGAGAGCAAATATTTTCTCCCATTCTGTGGGTTGTCTATGTGCTCTAATGACAGTTTCCTTGGCTGTACAGAAACTTTTTAAGTTGATCAGATCCCATTTGTTTATTTTTGATGCTGCAGTGATTGCCTTGGAGGTCTTCCTAAAAAATTATTTGCCTAGACCAATGTCTGATAGGGTTTTCCCAACATCTTTTCTAGGATTCTTAAGGTTTCATGCCTTAGGTTTAAATCTGTTATCCATCTTGAGGGAATTTTTGTGAGAGGTGTGAGGTAGGGATCTTGATTCAATCTTCTGCATGTAGCTACCCAGTTTTCCCAGCACCATTTATTGAAGAGAGATTCTTTTCCCCATTGTATATTTTTGTCTGCTTTATCAAAGATTAGGTTACTGCATGCAGATGGTTTCATCTCTGGAATCTCAGTTCTATTCCAAACATCGATGCTTCTGTCCTTGTGCCAGTCACAGGCTGATTTAACTATTAATGCCTTATAGCACAGCTTGAAGTCAGGAAGACTGATGCCTCCAAGTTTGTTTTTTTACTTAAGATTGCTTTGTCTTTACGAGGTTTTTTCTGGTTCCAAACAAAGTGAAGAATTATTCTTTCTAGATCTGTAAGGAATGCTGGTGGTACTTTGATGGGGACTGCATTAATTCTGTAGATCACTTTAGGTAATATTGACATTTTAATAATATTGATTCTACCAATCCATGAACAAGATAGATTTTTCCATCTGTTTACATCATCTGCAATTTCTGTTTTTAGTGTTTTGTAGTTCTCCTTATATAAATTTTTCGTATCTTTCGTTTAGTATACTCCTAGATATTTAATTTTCTTTGGGGCTATATTAAAGGGTATTGCATTTTTGATTTGAGTTTCTACTTGATGGTTCTTGGCATATATGAATGCTTCTGATTTGTGTGTACTGATTTTGTAACCTAAAATTTTACCTAATTCATTTATCAAATCTAGGAGTCTCTTGGATGAATCCATGGGGTTTTCTAGGTGTAATATCATATTATCAGTGAAGAGCAAGAGTTTTATCTCACCTGCCCCCACTTGGATGCCCTTAACACCCCTTTCTTGCCTGATTGTTATAGCTGGGACTTCGAGCAGTAAGTTGAATAGAAGAGGAGATAGTAGGCCTCCTTGTCATGATTTCAATTTTTCCCCATTCAGAATGATTTAGCAGTGGGCTTGTCATAAACAGATTTGATAAATTTAAGGTATGAGCCATCTATGCCTATTTTGTTAAGAGTTTTTAGCATAAAGGTGTGTTGGGCTTTGTCAAATGCTTTTTCTGCATCTATTGACAGAATCATATGGTCTTTGTTCTTGTTTTTATTTATGAGGTGAATTGCATTTATAGACTAAGTTCACTTTTTGTTTTATTCTTTTATTTCAATTTTTAGACTTGGGGTGTGTGTGTGTATGTATATGTATGTGCATACTTTTCCCTGAAATGAACCATTTGGATTTTTTGGCTATATATCAGTAAGAACAGTCCAACATGAATGGACAAATATCAAGAAAAATGGAAAGAATATAACAATATTCAAGTGACTAATATAATTCCATCCTAAAATACATTATATACCACAGATACAACACTTTAAATAATCAATTAATAACATTTTAAAATCCTGAAAGTTATTAAAATTCTAAAAATGTGTTAAAAGGAAGAAATGAACAAGAATAAAAAAGGGCACAAAACAAAATTAACCTAGATAACAGCTTTCTTAAGAGAGAAAATTTTTGTCTTCAAATTATAACATAACTGGTGATAAACTGGCACTAATAACAGATCCTGCCTCAGAACAGGTGCATGATAAATATTTTATGAATAAAATCTTGAAAGGCTGGTTCTATGGTTTGAATGTGTCCTGTAAATTTCATCTGTTGGAAACTTAAGCCCCAGTGAAAGGTGAGGTCTTTAAGAGGTGATTGGTTCAAGAGTTGGCACTCATGATTAGTCCATGCACAGATAATGGATTAATGGTTTATCATGGGAGTGGAACTGGTTTAAAAGAATAATACAGACTAAATAAAATTTTAGTTGTATTACAAAAAAAGAAACTCCCTGTTCTATAAGGCGCTAGTGTAAATGGCTGAGTCAACTTACTCTGTTAGAGGAGCTGCACCTGGACTTCCTTTTGCTTATCATGATTTATTTCACCCCCAGCTCCAAATGCATTTAGGGCGAATGCATTAGAGCCTTCAGCAGAGCTCAGTATCCGAGTGCTGCGGGTGCTCTCAGCTTTCCTGCTCCGCCCTCACACTTCAGCCGGCCCAGAGAACCAAACCTCAACGTGTGTATTCTGGAGTCTGTCTGTCCTCCTGGCCTGCCCTTAAGTCCAGGAGGCCAAGTCCTTGTGCTCAGACCTCGGGGGCATGGAGGACCCTCTTAATTCTCCTACCTGTGTCAGCCAGGAGCAGTCCTGCCTGCCTGCGTTCTCCCAGCGCCCCCGGTCCACGTCTGGCCCTGGCAGTCATCAGCTCCGTGAGTCCTGGCCTCAAGGCTTTTTCGCATTTCTTCTGTTTACCCTGAGAGTTCAGCAGAAACCCCTGTGCCTCTAACTTAGGGATTTCCTCTGCATGGCTGCCTCATCCCCGCTGCAGCGGCCTCTGCCCTGTGCTACGCTGAGGCCGTGCCTCCCTCTGGTCTCCTCCCGCCCTCCCTCAGGCAGGGGCCCTGCAAGGGTCTCCTCCCGCCCTCCCTGGTCCAGATGGTTTCACAACCAAATTTGACCACACTTACAAAGAAGAACTGGTGCCTATATTGCAGAAACTATTCCACAACATCCAGAAGAACACAAACCTCCTTGACACCTTTTATGAAGCGAATATTAGTCTGATACCAAAACCAGGAAAAGATGCAACAAAAAAGAAAACTACAGACCAACATTCCTAATGAATATAGATGCAAAAATTTTCAACAAAATCTTAGCTAACCGAATCCAGACGCTTATCAAAAAAATAATCCATCACGACCAAGTGGGCTTCATCCCAGGGATGCAGGGATGGTTCAACATACGTAAATCTATAAATGCAATTCACCACATAAACAGAAGTAAAAACAAAGACCACATGATTCTTTCAATAGATGCAGAAAGAGCTTTTGACAAAATTCAACACCCTTTCATGATACAAACACTTAATAAAATAGGCATAGAAGGGATATACCTAAAAATGATACAAGCCATATATGACAGAGCCATAGCCAACATCATACTGAATGAGGAAAAATTGAAAGCATTCCCACTTAGAACTGGAACCAGACAAGGCTGCCCACTATCTCCACTTCTATTCAACATAGTGCTAGAAGTCCAGGCTACAGCAATCAGACAGGAAAGTGGAATTAAAGGTATCCAAATAGGGGCAGAAGAGATCAAACTTTCACTGTTTGCTGATGTTATGATATTATACTTAGAAAACCCTAAGGATTCAACCAAGAAACTCCTGGAACTGATAAATGAATTTAGTAAAGTCTCAGGATACAAAATCAATACACAGAAATCAGAGGCATTCACATACGCCAACAACAATCAAATTGAGAACCAAATCAAAGACTCAATTCCCTTCACAATAGCAACAAAGAAACTAAAGTACCTAGGAATATACTTAATCAAGGAGGTAAAAGACCTCTACAGGGAGAACTATGAAACACTGAGGAAGGAAATAGCAGAGGATGTAAACAGATGGAAATCCATTCCGTGCTCGTGGATCGGCAGACTCAACATCATTAAAATGTCTATACTACCCAAACTGATCTACAGATTCAATGCAATACCTATTAAAATCCCATCAGCATTCTTCACAGATATAGAAAAAATAATTTTACGCTTTGTATGGAACCAAAGAAGACCCCGAATATCAAAAGAAATTCTAGACAACAAAAACAAAATGGGAGGTATTAATATGCCAGATATCAAACTATACTACAAAGCTGTAGTAATTAAATCAATCTGGAATTGGCACAAAAATAGCAATATTGACCAGTGCAACAGATCTGAGATTCCTGATATAAAACCATCCTCATATAGCCACCTAATCTTTGACAAAGCAGACAAAAACATATGCTGGGGTAAAGAATCCCTGTTCAATAAATGGTGCTGGGAAAACTGGATAGCCACTTGTAGAAGGCTAAAGCAGGACCCACACCTTTCACCTCTCACAAAAATCAACTCACGCTGGATAACAGACTTAAACCTACGGTATGAAACTATTAGAATTCTAGAGGAAAATGTTGGAAACACTCTCCTAGACATTGTCCTAGGCAAAGAGTTTATGAAGAAGTCCCCAAAGGCAATCACAGCAACAACAAAAATAAATAAATGGGACATGATCAAACTGAAAATCTTCTGCACAGCCAAAGAAATAGTCATGAAAGTAAACAGACAGCCTACAGAATGGGAGAAAATTTTTGCATTCTACCCATCTGATTAGGGGCTGATAACTAGAATATACTTAGAACTCATGAAAACAAGCAAGAAAAAATCAAATAACCCTATTAAAAAGTGGGCAAGCGACTTGAACAGAAACTTTTCTAAAGAAGACAGAAGAATGGCCAACAAACATATGAAAAAATGCTCAACATCTCTAATCATCAGGGAAATGCAAATCAAAACCACAATGAGATATCACTTAACTCCAGTGAGAATGGCCTTTATCAAAAAATCTCCAAACAATAAAAGCTGGCGTGGATGCGGAGAGAGAGGAACACTCCTACACTGCTGGTGGGACTGCAAACTAGTTCAACCTCTGTGGAAAGCAATATGGAGATACCTTAAAGCGATACAAGTGAATCTACCATTTGATCCAGCAATCCCATTACTGGGCATCTACCCAAAAGATCCAATGACCCTCTACAAAAAAGACACCTGCACTC
>VSMD01033761.1:0-34198 GCA_008750895.1 Mirza zaza
GGCCGAGGTGGGCGGATCGTTTGAGCTCAGGAGTTCGAGACCAGCCTGAGCAAGAGCGAGACCCCATCTCTACTATAAAAAAATAGAAAGAAATTAATTGGCCAACTAATATATATAGAAAAAATTAGCCGGGCATGGTGGCGCATGCCTGTAGTCCCAGCTACTTGGGAGGCTGAGGCAGCAGGATTGCTTGAGCCCAGGAGTTTGAGGTTGCTGTGAGCTAGGCTGACGCCACGGCACTCACTCTAGCCTGGGCAACAAAGTGAGACTCTGTCTCAAAAAAAAAAAAGAAAAAAAAAAAAAGAGTAAAAGTCATGTGTGCTGGTAACAACCGTAAGGGACAGTCCTTGATGGAGCACCTGAGTTGTCATTAGTAGGAATTTGGACGATGTGGGAAAGTGTTCAGATCAGGACAAGAGTTTGGAAAGCTGAAATCTGTTGAAACTATGGTAATTTTCCCATGGATAGGGGCTACTGCCAGTGTCTGTTCCACGAACTATCTTTTGGGGTCCAAGGACTGACTAGATGAGAAGTCAGCAGAAGGCACAGAGTGGCCCATTTTTCCTTGTGACGGCACCAAGCCCCCAGAGGCAGGTGTGTGTTCTGCTGTTGGGTTTCTTTCATCTCCACTGGTGTGTGTCTGGAGACATTTGTGGTTGTCACACCTTGGGGTGTGCCACAGGGGTGCTGCTCAACAGCAAAGGATCGTGCAGCCCAAGATTGCAGCAGTGCTGAAGTTGAGACATGCGTCCTGCGGTTTAAAAGTTGCTGTGTCCTTATATCAGTCTCAGACTACCCCAAAACTTAGTGGCTTAAAGCAGTAACTGGCCAGGCGTGGTGGCTCACGCCTGTAATCCTGGCATTTTGGGAAGCTGAGGTGGGCCGATTGCTCGAGATTAGGAGTTCGAAACCAGCCTGAGCGAGACCCCGTCTCTACCAAAAATAGAAAGAAATTAATTGACCAACTAAAAATAAATATACAGAAAATTAGCCAGGCATGGTGGTGCATGCCTGTAGTCCCAGCTACTCAGGAGGCTGAGGCAGGAGGATCGCTTGAGCCCAGGAGATTGAGGTTGCTGTGAGTTAGGCTGATGCCATGGCACTCACTCTGGCCTGGGCAACAGAGTGAGACTCTGTCTCCAAAAAAAATAAATAAATAAATAAATAAAAATAAAATAAAATAAAAAAGCAGTAACTGTTCTTCATTCTGTGGATTGCTGCTATGGGTAGGGCTCAGCTGCCAGAGCACCTCTCTCATGTATCCACACTCATTCTGCAGGTGGGCTGGGGGCTGTGCCTCCCGGCTGGCTGTGCCCACGTGGGGTTTTACCAGGGCACCTCTGTCCCCTCCGCCTGACCTCTCCTGCAGTCTAGGTCAGGCCTTCTCCCACAGTGGCCAAGTCCATCAGGGCAGGAGCAGAGGTTGACGGGCTACTTGAGGGTGTGCTTAGAAGTCACAGTGTCAATTCATGCTGCATTCTCTTGGTCAGTGCAAGTTACAAGGCCTAGCCTAGACTCTAGGAGTAGGGAGGAGACTCTGGTTCTTGACGGTGGGAACTGCAGAGACTGTGGCCATTTCTTGTCCATTACAGCCCTTTCTCTATGGTGACATTAGAACTGCCTGCTTTAGGATGTCCAGTTAATACATCATGGTATCTGTGGAATAGATTCCAAAAATGAACTCCTTAAAGGCATCCATTTACTTCAATTTATTTAATATTTACCAAGGACTTATGTTAAGGAAGACACTGTGCTAGGTGATGATTAAGTATTGGAAAGTTGCTTCTAATCTTTCGTTCTCTGGAGGGAGATACTAACTAGTGAAGAAGCAAAGTTCAGGCCTTATGGTGGGTGCTGTGGGCATCTGGGCAAAGAGGCACTTGGTTTAGAGTAATTGGGGAAGGCCTTTTTGAGCAGGTGACAGACAGCTGAAGGATGAGGAGACAGGTAGGTGAGGAGTCTCAGTGCTAAAGGCCTTAGGTGAAGGTGCTGGTGCTGCTGAAGCTTAGAGCACAAGGAGCAGAGCTGTAGGAGCAAAGGTGGGAGAGGAATCCTGGCCTGGATCACACAGCCTCGTGAGCCAGAGGCTTGGGCCAGTTTGCTCAGGGTGGTCTCAGTTTTCCTGGTGTGGACCTTGCATTATATATGGTTACCACACTATGGGAAAGAGTTTGGATTTTTTTCTTTGATGTAGTGGAAAGCCAATGAAAGATTTTAAGCAAGGAGTGACAAAACGTGAACTTTAAAAGATTGTTCAGATTGCTCGATGAAGAATGAATTTTAGGGGGCAAGAAAAGAGAGGCTCATTCGAAGGAGACTGTTGGTGAGAAGTGAGGCGGCTTGGCTGAGGATAAGGGCTGAGGAGACGGGAAGAGATGGTGGAGGTGGTCAGCCATTGCTGACCGTGGGCATTGGGACCAGGGAGAGGAAGGAGGCTCTGAGAACTCAGAGGGTGACAGTGTTGGGCACTGAGCTGAGGCAGGTCTGTTGGCGCCAGTGGGGACCCACAGCCACTCTTCAAACCTCTGAAGCTCCAAATGGATGTAAGACAGCCAAGTGCAAGTGTTGGCTGATAAATCTGTTGGTCCTGGAGTCCAGTTTGGAAGTCAAAGTATTCAAAGTCCCCTGAGTGGTTGCCATCACCACCAGGTGCACAGCCAGTAGAGGTTAGACAGAGGAGATATGGGGAGGGGCAGCTCTTCAGGAAGGGCAGAGGGGTGAGTGTGGATTGTATCTTGTGCAGGTGAGGGGTCAGGTGGAAAGGGAGTGGGAAAGGGTTCCTTAGATTTAAGGACTTTGGGTGGTGACACGGTGAGGATGAAAGCCAGATTGGGTTGAGTTGCAGCATGGGTGTTGCGGGGGGAGACCCCCTGTGTAGACACTGCTTCAGGGTTTGCTCTACAGGGCAGCGAAAGGGCCCAGGAGTTGGAGTGTGATGTGGGAAACAATGGAGAGTTCTGTTTTTTAAGTAGGGAGATTCTAAGCCTCGAGTTTATTTGGGTGTGTCGCAGAGCTTGACTGTGCCCTCGAATGCCCTGGGGATCTTGTTAGTGCAGATCCTGGTTCTGTCAGTGGGGTTGGGCCCCGCTTTTCTAACTAATGAGCTCCCTGGTGCCGCTGGTCCGTGGACCACAGGGTGAGAAGCAAGCACAGTTGATGTTGGTAGAAATAAGCTGGCAATAGGCGGGTGGTAACAGAAGGCTAAAAGCCTCTAGAAGGCTAGAGGGTTTCTAATTTGTCTTTGTACCCACGGGCCTGGCTCATGATTGGTGCCAGGTCTTAGGATTGAGTTAATGGTCACATGACATTTTACGACAGCTGTTTCTCAGCTTCAAAATTTGTCCTAATCAGTATGCAGCTCTCTCTAGTTAGCAATTTAGCTGTGACACGAGACACGTTACAGCAGTTTGAATTTAGTATACAATTTTGTTTTATAGCTGAGAGGTGGGTTGAACTGGTTGGCTCTCAGCAGACAATAATATCTTCCTGCAATTCCAGCAACTCTTGTATGCATAGCAGTCTGCATAAATTGCCTGCTAAACTCAGAATATTAGGTTTTGGAAGAGACAGCGTGATTAAGAAAGCTGGGTTTGATTGCGAGAGAAAAGGGATTTGATTTTTTGAAAAACAAAAAATTGTCTGTTTTTGAATCTAAAGACACAACAAAGCATTGTTACAAGCCACATTATCCAAGTGTGTTAACATAGGTATTCCTTGGTAAACTGAAAATAAATAGCTCTGAAGTTTTGTACATACTGACCTATTACAAAATCAGAGACATTCTTTGGGGGTGGTGGTGAGCAGGAGTGTGAGGGTAATCGGGTCATCTGGAAGAAGAGGCAGAAAGGAGAAACTAGCTGCATGATGAATAACGGTGATAAGACAAATGAGTTCCTCTACTCCCTCTCCTCATTCTTCCTCCACACTGTTTATGTGGCTGAGATTAATGAGCTTCGCTGAGGAGGAAGCGGGGACTCTCCAGTGCACCTGTACTGCTGCTCCGCCCTTTCCTGCTACCTGGCCTCCCTATAGGGATGCCCACATGGGGGTTGAGATCCTGCCAGTAATTAAGCTCTCTGGCTCGAATATTTGAAGTAAACTTTCTATCACCTTATAGTGAAATTTTGTTTTTAATGTTACTATGAAAGTCACTGCTATGAATCAAATATATGAGAAAACGAATGGTCAGATAAGATAAAGGAGCAGTGGGCTTGACAGAGCCTCTGGTCTTTATAAGCTTGCTTTTTGTAAATAACCTTCTTTATCAGTATTAATTGTTTTTGAATTCTTAGGGAAATAGACCCATGCCATTTGTTTCATGGTTGTGAGTGTAAAATTTCCCACTTTAATAAAGGGAAAAAACCATGTGTAAGTCAGTTATAAGACCTATAGGAAGGAAACTTAGATGCATTATTGGAGAGATGAAAGGGAACTTGAATAAATAGACATGAATACAGAACTTGAATGCGGCATTCCTGTGTGCACACGCTTGAATATTTTAAAGATGTCACTTAATTTGGAAGAGTCAGTATTTGAGGAGAGTCAGTTCTAAAAAAAGAAAGATAAGGAAAGTATCTATTAGGTATTTTAAGTACCATGCATAAGTGGAGCAAAGTAGTCTAAGTACCGACCTATAAATTAATAGGAATTTATAGTTTGATTAGTGTGGTATTTTAAAATCAGTTGGGAGTGTATGGTTTGTAATGTAAAAGGTCTTGGATTGGCATTCCAATTGGAAAAAATAAAGTTGAGGCTGGGCGCAGTGGCTCATGCTTGTAATCCTAGCACTCTGGGAGGCCAAGGCAGGCAGATAGCTCGAGGTCGGAGTTCGAAACCAGCCTGAGCAAGAGCGAGACCCCGTCTCTATCATAAAAAGAAAGAAATTAATTGGCCAACTAATATATATAGAAAAAATTAGCTGGGCATGGTGGCACATGCCTGTAGTCCCAGCTACTCGGGAGGCTGACGCAGTAGGATCGCTTGAGTCCAGGAGTTTGAGGTTGCTGTGAGCTAGGCTGACGCCACGGCACTCACTCTAGCTTGGGCAACAAAAGCGAGACTCTGTCTCAATAAATAAATAAATAAATAAAGTTGAAAACTACATCTCACAGCACACGTAGGTTCTGGGTGGATTTAAAGATTTAAAGTAAAGGCTGGGTGCGGTGGCTCATGCCTATAATCCCAGCACTCTGGGAGGCCGAGGCGGGTGGATTGCTCAAGGTCAGGAGTTCAAAACCAGCCTGAGCAAGAGCGAGACCCTGTCTGTACTATACAAAAATAGAAAGAAATTAAATTGGCCAACTAAAATATATAGAAAAAATTAGCCGGGCATGGTGGCGCATGCCTGTAGTCCCAGCTACTTGGGAGGCTGGGGCAGGAGGATCGCTTGAGCCCAGGAGCTTGAGGTTGCTGTGAGCTAGGCTGACGCCACGGCACTCACTCTAGCCTGGGCAACAAAGTGAGACTCTGTCTCAAAAAAAAAAAAAAAAAATTAAAGTAAAAATTAAAACATGAAAGTCTTAGAAAAAGTTGAAAAGTATTTTATAAGCTTGAGGTAGAGTGTGTAGGGAAAGGGTTTCTTAGCATGACAGTAAGGCTATAAGCCTTAAAAAGATTATCTGTTTAAATATTCAGAATCTATCTACAGCAAAAGGTGCCTGTTTGAGGACCTCTGAACTATATAGTTCAAAGACAAGCAAATTGTGAAAAATGTTAGGAATGTATAAGATAAAGAGGGTTAATATCCTTAGTATAAAAGTAGCATTTCCAAAATTAATTGTTCCAGTAAGTCTATTTTTAGGAATTTATCCAAAGGAAAAAAAAATGAGAATACTTATTACAACATTAGTTATGAAAGCAAAAGATTAAAAACAGTCTCTGCTTGAAGCTCCTAGCTAGAATTTTTGGTATAAAAGCAAACAATTGTTACTAAACCGTAAACTCCATGAGGGCCGAGAGCTATGTCTGGTGTCCTCTAATTCCCTGATTGGTCCTCTAAAAGTGTTAATAAATACTTGTGGTATGAATGTGTCCATAGTAGGTATGAATGCCTGGATGAACCCCAATGCCCAGGAGTAAGGGCTGGTTAGATCAAGGCAGGCTTGTAGAATGGAATATGGTGCAGTTGTTAAAAAAAAAAAATTAAGGTGCCCTTTCTTTACTGGCATGAAGAGATGACCACAGTGCGGAAAGAAGGGGGTGGGGAGATTTCAGAATATATATCGTTTGCCGAAGATGGTACTGTTTGGTTCATTTGTGAAAAGTTATGCATTTGTGTATCAAAGTCTGAAAGAAATATACAAGGCCTATGTATAAAGTATCCAGCCATGTAATATGAAAAATAGAAATATTAGGTGGCTCACCTGTAATCCTAGCATTTTGGGAGGCCGAGGCGAGAGGATTGCTTGAGCTCAAGAGTTCAAGACAAGCCTGAGCAAGAGCGAGACCCCGTTTCTACTATAAATAGAAAGAAATTAGCCCAACAACTAAAAATAGAAAAAATTAACCTGCGTGGCGGCGCGTGCCTGTAGTACCAGCTACTGGGGAGGCTGAGGCAGGAGGATCGCTTGAGCCCAGGAGTTTGAGGTTGCTGTGAGCTAGGCTGATGCTACACAGAATGAGACTCTGTCTCAAAAAAAAAAAAAAAAAAAAAAAGAAACATTTATTGAAGAAAATACAAGAAACATTGTACATAGGGCGGTGATGCCTCTGTCCCCTTCAAAGTAGGCACCTTGGGACCTTGCACAGTTCTCCCTGTGGTTCTTAACCTAACTCGTACATGTTCAGTGTTCTCAGGTGTTCTGCATGCTGCAGGCCTTCCAGAATGTGGATTACTTTCAGCAGATTCTCAACCATCTTTGAACTGTTTGTGGCACACTTTTATTTGCACTGCACTCATTGCATTGTCCCCAAAAGCCTTCTGAATCATCTGAATGGTTTCCCTGGAGGAACGTTCAAGCGTAATGCAAAATTTGATGCTGATGCAGATTCATTGCTCTACTCGCTCAGTCATTCAGAATGCAAGGGCCACATGGTGCATGTGCTTGCTCCACAGTGTGTGGTGCCCCACTGACTCTGCAGCGAAGTCATGGTTCACACACGTGCATCCCCGTCCACTCGCCTTGGCTGTTGCGTTGCATCAGAGTGGCATTGTAAACCGTTCTTGTTATAGTATCGATGGCTGGATACTTTCTGGACAGCCCTCTTACGCTTTTGTGAAACATGTTTTCTCATGGTGGTGGATGGAGGCAAGGAACCGTGTTAAGATACCATTTTCTCTGCATTTTTTGGAAAATTTACCAAAATCATGATAATTAGAAGAAAGGAGATATTGTCATTTTGTATGAAATATAAAAGCAAATTACTTATATTTGGAAGTTTTGTTTTTATTTTTTAGCTCTAGGCCTGAATCCAGATATATTTGGAAATTTTAGAAGCATTCTCAAACTTAGCATGATTGAAATGAGCATATTACAGACATTTCATAGTTTTAGTTTAAATTTGCCTTTCAAGTGTAAGATTATTATTGTTGCTGTATAGTCTGCTCTGTCATAGTACCTTATTGCCATGTTTTTATTCTGCATCTTCTCCCTGGTTTTTGTATAAGAATGGATGCTGTTATTACTGACATTACTGACTGGCAGTCTGGTGGGTTTTAGTGACAGTACTTTAATATTAAATAGTAACACTCTAAAAATTTTTTCTTTTTTGAGAGGGCGGGCTCTCACTTTGTTGCCCAGGCTGGAGTGTAGTGATGCACAGCTCACTGCAGCCTCAAACTCCTGGGCTCAAATGATCTCCTGCCCCAGCCTCCAGAGTAGCTGGATGTGCTACCACGTCTTGCTAATTTTTCCTTTTTTTTTTTTTTTTTTGGAATACAGAGCCTGGTAGAGTGCAGTGGCATCATCATAGCTCACTGCAACCTCAAACTCCTGGGCTCAAGTGATCCTCCTGCCTGAGCCCCCCGAGTAGCTGGGACTACAGGTGAGCACCACCACACCTGGCTAATTTTTTGTTTTTTATAGAGTTGGAGGTCTTGGTCTTGCTCAGGCTGGTCTCGAAATCCTGAGTTCAAGCAATCCTCTCGCCTTGGCCTCCGAAAATGCTAGGATTATGGGGCATGAGCCACCATGCCCGGCCATAATTTTTCTAATTTTTGTAGAGATGGAGTCTCACTATGTTGCTCAGGCTGCTCTCGAACTGACCTCAAGCGATCCTCCCACTTCAGCCTCCCAAAGTGCTGAACCACAGGGCCCAGCCAGTAACACGGTTCAGTAAGTGCACAAGTAAAAAAAAATAAAGTTCACAACCAAAGGCCAAATGAAATTAAGCTGGTTAAGCTAATTGTAGCTGATGAAACTTTAAATTACGTCAAAGAGGGGAAACAGCAGTGAGTGGACACTCTTAAGATGTAAGGAGCGAAAGATATTGGGAGACTTTGAACTAAAATGTAATCTCTCGGTTAATATATAAATTACAAGAGGTAGAATTCTACTTAAAGTATAAATTTGTGGGAAAAATCTTTTGTATATTGGATTTTTAAGAATTCTTTGGTGAGATTATGTACTTTAAGGACTCAAAAGTTAATTTCCTGAGGTTTAGGAGTGTCAGGTTTTATTTGAGGTACAAACACATCCTGTCTGCTGTGAAGTGAACGGCGTGCAGGGTGGTGATGGACAGAATTGGCAGGCAAGTGTGTAACTTGCAATGATACCGGGAGCTGCTGGTTGGTTCTAGGACTGAGGATTTACAGGATGGATTTACATAGTCACTGTGGCCACAGGAGAAGCGGCCTTTGACCTGTCACCAACAGAGGAAGCAGGCTTAGGTGGTTAAGCAGTTGACATCACAGGACTAGGACCCAAACTCACCTTTCTGATGGTCCCAAGCCTTCTGTTGTTAATCAGTGTGCCACACCACTTCCCACAGGAAAATAGCTTTGTCTTTTTTTGTTAAAATTTCTCTTATCAATTATGTGTTAACATACTAAGCTAATACTTGAGTATTCTGTACTTAAAACTTATAGATAAGTTTTCAGAATTTTTCCAGTTTAAACCTCCGTTGTACTATTACTGTCATACCTGAAATTTGGGTGTTCACTTACTAGATATACCTGGGAAGGGAAGTTCCTCTGTGGGACTTGTGCTGAAGGGGGCCTGGAAATGAGCTCTTTGAGGATGAGGAGTCAGTCTTGTGGGTTTTTTTTTTTTTTTTTTTAAGTACTCTTACAGCAAATAGGGTAACAAGGTGTGGAAGCTGTTGGGACTTAGTCATTGTGGATTTATCCATAAAAAGGACATTGAAGTCTCATAAGTAGGTATTTCAGGGAAGGTCTTTGTTAAATCTGGAAAATGTCTGTAGTATGTTTGCTTCAGGACGCCAGCGAGTCCCCCTCCAGCACAGCAGGCACGCAGTGGCATTGGTTTTCTGAATGGCCAGTGTGCTTTTCACTAGGGGGTGAGGTTCCAAAAGTAGTCAGGTCACCTTGAATATTACCTGTGTTGGCCATACATCATTGCAAAACTGATGTGGTTGGGTATTTGTCACTAATTCTCTTTGTCTTTGTTTCTCTGTGGCCCTCACTGCTTCCATTTCTAGCCAGCGCCACCCCATGGCCTGCCCATCTCAGCTGGTCTCACTCATTTGATTGGCTAGAAAACCAACAGCCCATTCACAGACTCTGATGGCTGAAGAGAACAACAGTGACTGAGTTCTCAGGGACATTTGTCAGTGTCTGGAGACATTTGTGGTTGTCCTAACTTGGCAGGTGCTACTGGCATCTGATGGGTAGACACCAAGGGATGCTGTTCAACACCCTGTGTGCCCAGGCACCCCCACTGTCTGCAGTGTGGGGCGAGACCCCTCGTTGTGCCTGGGCCTAGCACCGTGCTCCTGGGTAAAGGGAAGTGGCCTGCCTGAGGGTGAATGAGGTTTG
Organism: Mirza zaza; assembly: GCA_008750895.1. Classification (NCBI taxonomy): domain Eukaryota; kingdom Metazoa; phylum Chordata; class Mammalia; order Primates; family Cheirogaleidae; genus Mirza; species Mirza zaza. The sequence continues at coordinate 9,935 of VSMD01033761.1, forward strand.
GTTCTCCCTTCTGTGTGTGGCAGTTATTTGTGTTGGAGTTCTGCCGCTTGCCTATCCCGTGGTATTTCTTGGGGGTCTCCAAAGGGTGCTTCCTGTGTGCTTCTGAGCTCTCCTTGGGTGGTCTATCTTTCTGCTGCGCTTTTTAGTTCTACTTCCATGAAAATGAAGTACTTTACACCTTTGGGCAGTAAACTTAGGAACCTGATGTGGCTCCCATAGTGTGAGAAGTTCATGGGTGAGCCGCTTCTCACTCAGAGCTGTCTGAGTCTCCTGATTGACTCTGGAAGCTCTTGCGGAGGGAATTTATGGACACTCCACTCGTAACCAAAGCACCAAGCCTCTGGCTGGAGAGGTAACTCTGGATGCTGATGCTCTGTGGTGGGGGAGGAGAAGACGTCCCAGCAGTCACTGAGTGGCTCTCTGTCCTTCAGTTAGTCATACATGGGGCTGCCATATTGTTCTCCTAATGCACACATGAGTTTCCTTTTAAAACAAATGTGAATATATTATGAAATAGAATGAAAAGTTTGTATTAATTTTTCTCCTGTAACACTGGACTTCAGTGTGTATTTTTTGAGAACACAGACATGTTTTTACATAACCATAATTCAGTTGTCGCCAACAGTGAATTTCACACTGACATTGAGCTGCTGATCTACATGATGTGAATTGTCAAATGATGCATTTTATAGCAGTTCTTCCTTCTAGGGTCCAGGCGGTCCAGGAACACGGGTTGCATTTACAGATCATGTCTCCTCTCCTTTCATCTGGAACAACTTCTCTGTCTTTCTTACCCTTGACATTTTAAAGAGTACAGACGAGTTATCCTGTAAAACAGTTCTCATTTTGGGTCTGTCTGGAGGCTTCCTCATGGTTTGATGTAGGTTTTGCATTTTGGGCCGAGTCCCGTAGAGGCGTGTCCTGGGGCTTCTCTGGTGAGTATTTCCAGTGCAGTTGGTGCTACTCAGAGGGTCCAGTTTGAACCCCTACTTGGGCCTTGGGACCAGCTCTCTGCTTTGGCCACGTGGACTGCTGGGTTCACACTTCCTCAGGGTTGCTGCCAGCTCTGCCCTGTGCCCTATCCCTGCCCCCACCAGCTAAGTGTCTGCAGTCTCTGAGATGCACCTGTCCTCAGGGGTGCACTGCAGATCCTGCTTCCTCTGTGAGGAACCTTTCCCTTTTTTTGAGATATAGTCTTGTTCTGTCCCCAGGGTAGGGTGCAGTGGCATTATCATAGCTCACAGCAACCTCAGACTCTTGGGCTCAAATGATCCTCCTGTCTCAGCCTCCTGAATAGCTGGGACTACAGGTGTGCACCACAACACCCGGCTAATTTTTCTATTTATAGAAGAGATGGGGTCTTGATCTTATTCAGGCTGACCTCCTGAGCTCAGGTGATCCTCCTGCCTCAGCCTCCTAGAGTGCTGGGATTACAGGTGTGAGCCTCCATGCTGGCCAATGACAGACATGCCTTTCATCAAGCAATTACTAAGTTCCTGTTGGGTTTTGTTCTGGGACACAAAGATTAGGAAGTCTGTTCTTATTCTTGGTGGTTGTATGTTGTCCAGTTTTACAGCCCACAACTAAGAGGGGCAGAGCAATAGGTGAGGCTTTTAGGGGTGGATTTGGTGCTGAGCTGAGAGGATGCAGTGGTCAAGGTTGTCTTGTGGGGGCTCTGCCTGCCTCTTCCTTCTTTCCCCTTTATCCTCTTCCCACTTCCTCCCTTTTTCCCTCTCTCAGGCTGCCCCATTCCCTCTTCTTTCCATTTTCTTCCCTCCCCACCCCCTTTTGCTCAGTCCTTGTTGGGTCCCTCATCTCTCTGAGTTCCAGATTTGAGTCTTAATGCAAAAGTTTCCAGATTCATGGCACTTTCAGTGTCTCAGGATTTTCACAGTGTCCTCAGGCCAAAATAAATATCTAAAGTTCCCTTTATTGAGTCTAAACAACTTAAGTGTGTCCCAGGAAGTTACTAATCATTTGAAAAATAATACCCATAAATTGAAGGAAACTATTTTTTAGTTCACTCTTAAATAACCAGAGTTATTAACTAATGGGTCGTATAGCTTCTCAAACTGCAGCGTCAGACTGGACCCGCCCCTCGTTTCCTGCTGCATGTTGATCACACAGAGCTGGCGTTGTCATCCAAGCAGCCCGCAAACCTGGCAGGGGGAGGGGGAGGCATGACGTCACCTGGAAGGCTGTAGCGCCACCTGCTGTTGGAGCGTGAACCTCCTCAAGCTCGTGGCCCCCTTGCTGCTGGACAGCTGCTACCGCTTCCCGCAGCTTTAACTTTAACTTGTCTTTCGGTGTCCTGTGAGTTCACTGCGACTCTGGCATCTTGTGGTTGGTTCCCTTTGGGAGCTGAGGTCTTAATGGCTTGCGGTCTCTGCCTGAGCTGGTCCTTGTGGCCTGCCAGGTGGGGTGGTGTGTTCCCATGGCAAGGGGCAACTCCTGGAAGTACTTGGACAAGGATGGAAGGAGGGCTCCCGCTCTCGCCACCCTACCCACCCCCAGGCATCAAAGTCAAGTCTCTGCCATCTGACCAGGGGGGATGGGAAGACGCTCAGGGATGGGGACAGAGGGGCCTCGCCAGCATTCACAGCCGGGCTTTTGTGGTAGAGGTGGAGGTCATCATCTAAAAAATGTTAAAACAGACTTTCAGAAGATACCCTATAGTTTTTCCTGACAGATGTGACAGGTGAACTGGAAACATGATCTCTCAAGTGACCTTTATTAGACACTCCCTAATTCTGGCCACGAGCATTTCTCCTATTTCTGAGAAATAAGTGGATAATACAGTGACAATACTCTTGAATTTTTATAAAGAAAAAAATATTAAAGATATTTTAAAGTTGTCTTTTGTTTGTTTGTTTTGTTTTTTAAAGAGACTACAGGGTCTTGCTCTGTCACCCAGGCTGGAGTGCAGTGTTGTGATCATAACTCACTGCAGCCTTAGCCTCCTGAGTAACTGGGACTACAGGTATGTGTCACCAGGCCTGGATAATTTTTCTATTTTTAGTAGAGACAGGGTCTTGCTACATTGTCCAGATTGGTCTTGAACTCCTGGCCTCAAGTGATCCTCCACCTTGGTCTCCCGAAGTGCTGGGATTACAGGTGGCAACCACTGCTCCCAGCCTGTCTTTTGTATTTTTTAAGGCTACCTGTATCTATTGAACATTCATATGTTTTGGGGGGACTCAATTATCACTGGATTTGTATATTTTTGGATCCGTGTATACTGCTTTGTGACTCACCCTCCTTAGCTAGTTAAGAGATGCCAGAGTGAGGAGATGCAGCAGCCCCTTATCTGTGGTTTTGCCTTCTGCGTTTTCGGTTACCTTAGCACAGCAAGATATTTTGAGAGAGAGGCCACATTCACATAACTTCTATTACAGTACATTTTATAATTGTTCTGTTTCATTATCAGTTATTGTTACTCTCTTACTGTGCCTAATTTATAAATTAAACTTTATCATAGGTATGTTCGTATAGGAAAAAATGTAGTTTATGTTGGATTTGGTACTATCTGTAGTTTCGGGCATTCACCGGGAGTCTTAGAACGTGTCCTCCGAGGATGTGGTGAGACTGCTGTAGATGCCAGTGAACTAAACTGACAGAAGCTTGTTTCTGTGGTAGAGATGTCATTCATTGCTCGGCCTACCCATGCTTCTCTCTCAGGGATCCCACTCATTGTCCATGTGGCCGGGCCAGCTGCCCAGAGGACTCACTGCATCTTCTTTGGTGCCACCTGGCCCAGAGGACTCTTTCTAGAAATGGAGACAGGCTGGTATTGACAGTAGTTGTGATGTAGAGTTACCGACTGTGTGGGAGTGTGGGTAAGATGAGAGTGGCTGGTTAAGAGAAAGAGCAATGGAGGGGTAGAGAAAGTGCACCCAGAAAAACAGAAAGCTCCCCTGGAGCCAGCCGAGGCTGAGTTTGGTTCCTGTTTCCACTTTCTCGTTTTCAGTTTCTTTCTTTCTTTTTTTTTAGACAGGGTCTCACTTTATTGCCCAGGGTGAAGTGCAGTGGCATCGTCACAGCTCACTGCAGCCTGGAACTCCTGGGCTCAAGCAGTCTTCCCACTTCAGCCTCCTGTCCACTTCTTTATTGTGATCTTCTTACTCTCCTCTCTCTTTTTTTTTTTTTATAACTGAGCTTTTTTTGTACCAACAGAGTTTAAGAGAGGGTTAGCAGTTGGACTAAACATTCCAGGAATGGAGACAATAAGGTTAATTTGCCTCTCACACCCAGAGATAGACAAGAGTTTGCCAGTGTTTCATGTGAGCAGGGAGTAAACTTAGCCCTTCCCTCTCCTTGGGACTCTGTGTAGATATCAAAGCTTCAGAGTGGCCTTCTCTGGCCACCTTTTTATGAATGACCGCCATCCCACCTGTCTTACCCAGTTTCATTTTTCCTTAGCAATAGACAGCACCTGTCATATCAAAATTAAAGACTTACGTTATTTACCTAGTGTAATACGGCTAGGAAGTAAGCTCTGTGAGAGCAAGCGCTGTGTCTTGTTTCCTGCGGGTTCCCTGCGTGTCGGTGCCTGACATGTGATAGGGGCTTGGTCCATGTTAATAGGTGTCAAGTGAATGAGTGAAGGGCGGCTCATGGGTATAGCCCAGGTATTGGGGCCATTTTATTGATACATGTTTTGTCAATAATGTAAAACTTTCATCCTTTATTAGTAAAATCACATACAGTATGGCTGTACATGTACTCAAACTCCAGTAAATGTTTGTGCTTATTTCACTCTGGCCTACAGTGGTGCCTGGCACAGTAATAGGCTCACAAATGTTTTTCTCGCAGTGACCACAGAATCCAGACATCAGCCAAGCTGTACGGAGCACTGTAAATCTGCACAGCTGAGGCATGGTGTCTGTCATTCCTGTTTCTTTCCAGTCTCCATTCTAAATCACAGATTATTTAGAACATGGGTTATAAAAACACTTTCAACTTAGAATACCTTCTGTGCTTTGCAGTTTTTATAGGAAATTAAGGTACTAATGTCTTTAGCTGCTAAGTCCTTTTCTTCACTGTTAGGGGGTAATATTTTACTTTTTAAAATTGCCTCTAATTCTTCAAGGCAAAAATATATTCGTGTTTCTAGGATTCTGGTTAAGAACCTAGTGGTCAAGGTCTCAGTCCAAATCTGGCAGAGGGCACCAGTGTCACCGGGGGTGTTTGTGTACATCTGTTTGACCCTCCCTGGGCTTGCAGAATCAGACTGCCTGGGGAGGAATTCCCCGGGAATATAGTTGGTGAGGGTTTTAAATTAGGCTAGGGTAGAAAGTTTGATTTTTCTTCCGTAGGAGGAGTATTTGAAGACTTTTGAGCGGAGGAGTCATATGTCAGAGCTGTCCTTCAGAAAGATAAATCAGGCAGTGATGTTTAAGATGGATTGAAGAAGAAGAGAGGTGGGGTGAGGAAGAAAGTAACAGGCAAAGATGGTGAGCCGGAAGGAGGCCGAGGCACCGGGGGCAGAGCGCAGGGTGCAGGGGCATGCAGGGATGTTTGGTCTGCCGGGACCACCATCAGTGGGCTGGGAAGGAAAGGCACACTCAGTTACTCACCGTTTCATACTGGTGGAATCCGACAGGCCTGTCAATGTGATGGGGAATTGAGCCCTGAGAGCGCTGCAGTGGTTACTGTTTTCTAGGAATTGGGGTGCATCAGGGCAGGGAAATAACAAGGCGTGGATCACTGACAGTCGAGAACCGGTTGGCAGGGTTCAAAGAGGACATGATTGGGTGTGGCAGATGTTACCAAGATTGGGCACATGAAAGAAGGATGAGGATCTGTTGTTGCTGGCTTTGGAGTTGAGGGTGGGCAGTTGGAGGCAAAAGATTCTAGCTTGGCAGGGAAGACAGATGGGGATTTGGGAGTTCTCGTAGAGACCATTGGTGCAGCCATAAGATGAAGAGATGGTGTATTTATTCACAAGCACCTAGGTTACTTGGTGCTGGTGTAGTTTGGATATACAGATAATTTTATTAGTGTTATTTGATTGCAAGAAACAAACCAGTTGAAGCTCTAGATTAAGCAAAAATAATAATAACAGTGATGGAATTAATTGTAAGGACTGGAATGCAGAGGGGCCTAGGAATGGGCAAGAACAAGGAAATAGCTGTGATCTCGAGGGTAGCCAGCCACAGCTGTCAGTTCCTGATACACTCCCAGGTGCAGGGTCCTGCCCGGCTTAAGGTCTCATTCCCATGCTCTCGGGGAATAGAGTTTGTTTGGTTGGGCTTGAGTCGGAATTCCTACCCCTTGTCTGGTCGGCTGTGGTTGGGGTGAGTGGTGGTGGCAGACAGAGCTGTGTAGTTAGTGTGACATGCTGCTGCCTGTGGACCAGGTTTGGAGGAGGAACAGTGGTGGCAGCTGTTAGAAAATGTATTCTGAAGGCTGAACAGGTCCCTCCCTAAGAAGGTATTCAGAGCAGTGACTAAGGCAAGGCACAATCCTGCTTATAGCCTAGTAGGATAGAAAAATAGCAATGAGAGGATAGAAGGAAGAGTGCTTAATTAGGGGAGGGATGGAAGGTTCTTGAAGAGGCATCTTTAAGCTCTGTCTTTAAGGTTAAATGGTATTTCCTGGCTGTGGGGGAGAGGGCAAAGAACATTCTGAGCAAAGAGGTAAATCTTAATTGTTGTATCTAACTTTCTTTTTTAGATGTACACAGACTCATTGCTTTAAAATGAGAGTAAATATAGCGTCCATGTCAGTCACTAGGCTCAGGAGTCAGATCGCTGAGTGTAATCCTAACTCTGCCCCTCACTTTTTGTCCAGCTGCTTTCCTGTGATCTTGCAGAATTAAAATCACAAGGCGTGATGATGATAGTGCATGCTTCACTGGGCTACTTAGATCAGATGGTGCACATGAAGTCTTTAGCATCTGGCATATCATAAGTCCTTGATACTTTTTATTGTTTAAAAATAATTTGAACCATATCTTCTTTTTTAGCTATACTTTTAAAATCTAGTTTGGTGGCTTAGAATATATCTGTTTATTCTTAACATTTCAAATGTGTATGTTCATGACGCTTACTAATTAAATTGTTGTAGGACTTACATGGATAATAGGAAAAGTGCTTAGAGCACTGGTTGACACACAGCTGAGTGCCATGTGGACCGGGCGTGTTAGTGTGAGTGCCGTATCACTGCACTGACTGCCGGTCACGGAGTTGGAGTCACCCATGCACGGACTAGAAAGCTGGGTCCTAGATGTGATGTCGTCCTCATTTTTTCCCCCTTTGGGGACAACATCCTCTTGTAGCTTCCTAGATTTTGTATGTCTTTGACCTTGACTTGATAGTTTTGTTGAGTGTGGAATTCTTGGTTGCTGTTAGTTCAAGATATTCCTCTATTTTCTTCTGGCTTCCAGTGTTGCAATTGGGAAATCTGGTGGCATTTGCTTTTTGACCCTTTCCATGCCACCTGTTTTACCATCTGGAAACGCTGAGGGTCTGCATTTTGTCTCTCGTTTTTTTGAAAAGTGATATGCCTCTTTTCTTTCATTGTGCTGGGCATCTTTTTAGTTTGGAAATCAGTGCATCTTTTTAGTCTGAAAACTTAGATCAAGAAGAAATTTATCGAAGCTGTATAGGGGCATTGTTTTAGTCTGCCTCCTCATTTCTATACTGAATTTAAAGTGCTCTGAACATTTTGCTGTTTTATACAGTTTTCTATATTGATATATTTCCCTGGTTCTTCCTCCAAAAACATTTCAAATGTTTAGTAGTCTCTACTGTTCTTAATGGCAAAGTTACTTTTTTTCTTGCTAAATTTGAGGTATTCACCTAGGTGAAATCAGAGTTGGGATAAAGTTGAAGAGGTTTTTTTGGCCATATTGCATAGTGACCATCCTTCTGGAAGAAACAAAAAACTTTCCCACATAACTTTTTCCCTAAAGATTTACTGTGTCCCTATAGAAACCACAGTGAAGTGGTTGCTAAGAAAAAGAGGTGGGGTTCTGGTCTAGTGAACACAAGAAAATACAGGGCATTTTAAAAACAACTGAACATTTAAGAAATTTATTACTGAGCAATTAGGTTTAGCCAGACCTAATTCATGAGGGAGCCATCCCAAGTGTCCAGTGCCTCCTCTTGCATGACATACGTTAATATGTAGCTGGGTTCACCCCAGACTTTGAGGATTGAAATGGCTGCCCCAGTATATTCTTTCATTTTCTCAAGGACTTGAGAAAGATGGTACCAACATGAAAGTCTAGATCTGTTACTAAGGGAAGTCATTTCATTGTGTGACATTGGAAATCTGGCTGGCCAGCGTTCTATGGGTGGATAAAAGATTTATGTGAAACCTACAATGTAGCGCTTGAAGACTTCGTTAAGGAAACTCTGGACTGCATGGTGGAAGGGAGGCAGACCCCCAGCCTGGGAAAATGGGGTGAGCCGAGACTTTCTGTAGCCATGGCCAGGTATGTGAGTCCATCTCTGTGAGCTCCGTTTAGAGAATGAGCTGGAGACCTGTGTGCACAGTAAGATACAGAAGACATTAATGTTTGGCAGATCTTTTACATATTCGACCACACTGTTGATTTATTTTTGTCAGTACCTTGTTTACAGACATTCATTTTACTGCCAAAATAAAGTGCAGGCTTGTCCTCAAACTGAGGCAGCCTGCAGAGTTGTTCACCTCTTCATATGAGTCTGAGCTTTTCAGCAAAAGTCGCATGGTTTGCTTTTCTGCCTTTGTTCTGGCATCCAGCAGGTAAAACTAGTAAGTTTTCTGTGTTGGACAGTATTTTCTGAGAAGAATGTTCTGGTGCCATGAAGTTTAAGGCAGCCTACTGTGGGGGAAATTTGAGCCTGTGGTGCTCTGAGGATTATAAGACCCAAATCCAGCTCAGCTGAAGATGAGATTGTCATACACCCTGTGCACGCACACCCTCTAATGGCCCAGCAGAAAAAGAGATGTACTCAATTCTGGGTTTAGATATTGTTTACTTCAGTTTCTGTTGTTCTCTGATGCTCAGTAAAAACTTGTGAGACACAAAAAAGTGAATCTCTTGTTAAGAGAGAAACCAATGGAAGCAGACTCAGAGATGCCCCAGGTGCTGGAACTGCCAGACAGGGACTTTAAGATTCCTGTGAGTAGTATGTTAAAAGATTTAGTGAAAAAGAGACATAACATGTATCATAAATAATAAAACTGAGAGAAATTTTAGGAGATGGAGACTATGAAAAAGAGTTAAGTGGAAATGCTAGAGGTAAAAAAATCATACATGAATGATTTCTTTTGAAAAATTATTCTGCTGAGCTTATCAGCAGATTGACTTAGCTGAAGAAGGAATCAGTGAAACTGAAGATGGGGTCAGTAGAAATCCAAGGTGAAATATAAGAAGGACAAAAGAATAAACTGACAAAAACAGAGTATCCAAGAGTTGTGGGGCAATAGCAGATGGTCTAATGTGTGTAATTGGAGCTTTAGAAAGAAAGTGGAGCAGAAGAAATATTTGAAGAGCTCGTGGTTAAGAATGTTTCAGTTAATAAAAGACAGCAAACCAGAGATCTGTGAAGTTCAGAGAACTCTAAGGCACCTTCAGTACAAACCAACCCACCACCTGGGTATCACAGTGAAACTACTGAAAATCAAAAATTAAGAGAAAAATTTGTAGCCAGAGAAAAAAGATACATTTCATACAAAGGAGCAAAGACCTACAATAGACTTTTTGTTAAAAACTATGCAAGTGAGAAGACAGTGGCGTAACATGTTTTTTTTTTTCTTTTTGTTTTACTTAGAGAGACATTTCGCTGCATTGCTCAGGCTGAAGTACAGTGGTGTGATCGTAGCTCACTGCATCCTCCAACTCCTGCGCTCACGCGATCTGCCTAAGCCTCCAGAGCGGTTGGGACCACAGGTGTGTGCCATCAAGCCCTGTGAGTACTTCTTAAAAGGACTGAAGGTACAAAACTGTCGGTGTAGAAGTCCGCAGCCAGTGAGAATACTTTTCAAAAGTGAAGGCGAAGTAAAGACTTTTTCATGCAAAAGCTGCAGAGTTCATTGCCAGTAGATCTGCCCTACAAGATGCAGGAAGCTCTTCAGGCAGCAGTGCAGTCCCTGCGGCACACACAGGTGTCTGTGCTGGCTGTACGCCTGAGGGCACGGTCCCCAGTGAGGCTGCTCTCACTGCAGATGCCTGCTGCACATTTGGGGGGTTTGGGTGATCTCATTGTGATATTATTAATACGTAATATATATAAATATATGTTTTCATCTGTGGTTCCTGGCTCATAACTCCCATAGCCCTTGTTACAGTCCTTTGTGATAATGTTGAGTGCTTTAGGACTCAGAAGCAGCCATAGGAAACAGAATCTCAGGACTCCAGTCTGATTGTGAGTCAGAAGACCCTCATTCCAGAGAGGGTCCTGCCCCATATCCGGGAGGAACGAATGCTGCACAGGGAGGCCAGGAAGACTCTGAGCAGACAGGCCTTGCAGGGCTTAGATCACATGCTCTTTGTCTGGTAACGTTTCTGTGGAGTTGTCCGTGATGCCTGTCCAATGAAGATCTCCATAAAAGGCCCAAGAGGACGGGGTTCAGGGAGCTTCCAGAGAGCTGAGCACATAGAGGTTCCCAGGGTGGGGGCGGTGTGCCTGCGGAGGGGTGGAGGCTCCTTGCCCCTTTCCCTGTATCTCGCCCCATGCGTCTCTGTATTTGTATCCTTTGTGACGTCCTTTATAACAAATGAGTGAACGTGTTTCCTGAGTTCTGCGAGCTGCTCTAGCAAAAGGAAACCAAAGAAGCGCTTGTGGAAACCCCAACTTGAAGCCAGTTGGTCAGATGTTCCGGAGGCCTGGATTTGTGACTGGTGTCTGAAAGAGAGGGTCATCTTGGAGACTGAGCTCTCAACCTGTGGGATTTGACGCTGTCTCCACGTAGTGTCAGAATTGAATTGGGGGACATCCCACCGGTGTCCCCTCCTTGGTGGTGGAGAGAACCCCCCAACACACACACACACACACACACACACACACACACACTCACACTCACACACATACATACACACAACACACGTCACAAAAGTTTTCTGTGTTGATTGTTGTGTTGGTGTAAGAGCAGAGGAAAAATGCAGTTTAAAGTTTGGTAATTTGCTAGAACAACTCATAGAACTCAGGAGAGCATTATACTTAAACCTATGATTTTATTATAAAGGATACAGATCAGACCAACCAAATGAAGAGACTCACATAGGGCAGGATCTGGGAGGGTCTCACAGAGCTTCTGTGCCCTCTCCCCATGGAATTGCTCTCCGGACACGTTGGTGCCTTCACCAAACAGGAAGCTTTGTTGTTTGTTTGGTTTTTTTTTTTTTTTTTTTTGTGGTCACAGTTTTTATTGGGATTTCATTATATAGGCACAATTGATCAATTCATTGACTATGAGAGTGAACTCAGTTTCCACACCGCACCCCCAAGTCAGAATGGTTCAAAACCCCAACCGAGGGCCAAGCACGGTGGCTAATGCCTGTAATCCTAGTACTCTGAGAGGCCAAGGCAGGAGGATCCATTGAAGTCAGGAGTTCAAGACCAGCCTGAGCAAGAGCGAGACCATATGTCTACCAAAAATAGAAAAAATTAGCCAGGCGTGGTGGTGTGAGCCTGTAGTCCCAGCTACTTGAGAGGCTAGGGCAAGAGGATCGCTTGAGCCCAGGAGTTTGAGGTTGGTGTGAGCTATGATTATGCCACCACACTCTAGCCAGGGAGACCGAGTGAGACTCTCTCAAAAAAACCCCAACCCTTTAATCTCCTGAACCATCTTATCTCTTACCATAAACTCAGACTCTTGTGTAACGAAGACATGCCTTGTCACTCCAGAAATTCCAAGAATTTTTGAAGTTCCCTATCAGAAAGACCAGACTAAAATGCTAGATAATTGTGATACAGAGTGGGAAGGAAAAAATAGGATTTGTTGAAAATGCGAGTGTAATTTTTGACTCCCCATAAACTTAACTATTGATAGTCTGCTGTCCAGAGGAATCCTCATTGATAACATAAACAGTTGATTAACACATATTTTGTATGCCACATGTATTATATACTGTTTTTTTTTTTTTTTACAATAAAGTAAGCTAGGGAAAAGAAAAAACTTTTTTTTTTTTTTTTTGAGACAGAGTCTCACTCCGTGTGTTGCCAGGGCTAGAGTGCCGTGGCGTCAGCCTAGCTCACAGCAACCTCAAACTCCTGGGCTCAAGCAATCCTCCTGCCTCAGCCTCCCGAGTAGCCGGGACTGCAGGTATGCGCCATTATGCCTGGCTGATTTTTACACACACACACACACACACACACTCACTCTCTCTCTCTCTCTCTCTCTCTCTCTCTCTCTCTCTCTCTCTCTCTCTCTCTCTCTCTCTCTCTCGTTGTCCAGCTAATTTCTTTCTATTTTCTTAGTAGAGATGGGGTCTCGCCTCTTGCTCAGCCTGGTCTCGAACTCCTGAGCTCAAAGGATCCTCCTGCCTAGGCCTCCTAGAGTCCTAGGATTACAGGTGTGAGCCACCACGCCCGGCCGGGAAAAGGAAATGTTAATAAGGAAGGGAAAATATATTTACTATTCATTAAGTGGAATTGGCTCATCATAAAGGACTTTATCTTTACCTTCAAGTTGAGTAGCCTGAGGAGGAAGAGGAGGGTTTAGACTTGTCTCAGGGGTGGCAGACCCAGAAGAGGCGGGGGGAGCATACTTACTTGGTGGAACTTTAAGGGAAATCTCTCATCATTTCTGTCTGACTTTTTTACTTTTTCAGTTCTCTAAAAATGTTCCTATACCGATTTAGTTTCTGTTCTTGTATTGTAGAAAGGGTCTGTGTTTAAAAGAAGTCAAAAGCAGTCCTGAAAGATTGGAACCCTTCTGCCAGGAGGTCTCGTGTTAATTGTTTTCTGTCACTGCGGCTTCTGTGCTGTCTTCCTCATGTTCTGGCACTGGTTGGGAAGCACTCCTCTCTGTCACATCATTCTCTGGTGTGATGTGTGTTAGCTCATGAATTTCTATAGAATCCAAATCTTAAAGTCCTTCATCCACCACTGTTGTGCCACATGCAGTTTCTGTCATGGTTCCCTTGACCGGCTCTGTTGTAAACCCGTGCAGTCACGCAGAACATCTGGACACAGTTTTCTCCAGCAGGAAGTCATGGCTTTGGGCTTTTCTATAACAATAATGGCATCTTCAGTGGCGTAATCCTTCCGTACTTTCATGATGTTCTCTCTATGGGGTTCTTTTCTATAGTGTTGACAATTCTTTCCATGGAGTACTGTGTGTGGCGACTCTTAAAGGTCCTTATGACAGCTGGGTGCAGTGGCTCGCACCTGTAATGCCAGCAGTCTGGGAGTCCGAGGCAGGCAGATTGCTTGAGCCCAGGAGTTTGAGGTTGTAGTGAACTATGATGACATCATTATATTGCAGCCCAGGTAATAGAGTGAGACTCTGTCTCCAAAAAAAAAAAGAAGGAAAGAAAATGGTCCTTATGACTCTCCATCCAGAGGGTAAGTTAAGAACTTTGTATTTGGGGACAAGTAGACTGCTTCAACACCTTTGGTGTTGAACTCGGGTTTCTGGGTGGCCAGGGGCATTGCCCAATATCAGAAGAACTTTAAAAAGCAGTCCCTTATTGGCAAGATAATTTGTGACTTAAGGGACAGAGCATTGATGGGTCCAGTCCATAAAAGGGGTTTTCACTGTCCATGCTTTGTACAACCAAGAGACTGACAGCTGGTGTTTATCTTTCCCTTCAAGGCGGGTAGCTTTATAGATAAGGGCAGTCCTGATCAAAAACCCAACTGCACGTGCATGAAACAGTAGAGTTAACCTATCTGTTCCTACCTTAAATGCTGGTACTTCTCTTTCTTTCTAATACAAGTCCTTTGTGGCATTTTTTCCCCCCAGAATGGATAACTTTCATCTGTATTAAAAAGCTGTTTGGGCAGATTTTCTTCTTCCTCAATGATTTTCTTTTTATTAATTTTTTTCAGCATATTATGGGGGTACAAATGTTAGTATTGTGTATATTGCCCTTGCCCCCCCCCCCAATCAATGATTTTCTTAATGGTGTCTGGGAGCTCTGCTGCCTCTCCTCTCATTTTGACAATTTTAAAGCCAAATCTCTTTCTGAATTATCAAACCATCGTTTGCTGGCATTAAATTCTCCAGCTTTTAGATCCTTCACCTTCCTTTTGCTTTAGGTTGTCATAAAATGACGACTTCCCAAATCATATTAGAGTCTATACGTCTGTCTTTCTTACAGCAATCTTGCACCCACATAAAAGCTGCATTTTCTCTTCTCCCTCCCTGAGGGTCTCTCTCGCCTGCCTACAGTGTGGTGGCTCGTCACAGCTCAGTGCAATCTCAGACTCCAGGCTTCAAGAGATCCTCCCACTTGGCCTCCCAAAATCCTGGGATTACAGGTGTGAGCCGCCACACCTGGCAAAAGCTGTATTTGCAATACGAGTTTAAAAGGTATTTCACGCCGGGCGCGGTGGCTCATGCCTGTAATCCTAGCACTCTTGGAGGCTGAGGCGGGCAGATTGCTCGAGGTCAGGAGTTCAAAACCAGCCTGAGCAAGAGCGAGACCCCATCTCTACTATAAAAATGGAAAGAAATTAATTGGCCAGCTAATATATATAGAAAAAATTAGCCGGGCATGGTGGCACATGCCTGTTGTCCCAGCTACTCGGGAGGCTGAGGCAGTAGGATCGCTTGAGCCCAGGAGTTTGAGGTATGCTGTGAGCTAGGCTGACGCCACGGCACTCACTCTAGCCTGGGCAACAAAGTGAGACTCTGTCTCAAAAAAAGTATTTCACACAAAGTGCAGGGTTTTCATGTCTGCTGGCATAGCTGCAACAATGGCTTCACAATTCCTTTTCTTCTTTTTTTACAATGATCCTTATGCTGAATTAATTTATCTGGAAATTGCGGGCAGCCTCAGCTGCAGATTTCATTCCGTGGAACATAACAAGCAGTTCAATCTTTTCTTGTAATATGATGACTTTCCTCTGTTTCTTGGGAGCACTTTGAGCATCAGTGGTGGCATTTTGTATGTATCCCGTGGTTTTTATTCAAGGTTTACTGTATTGTGCTAAAAATGATGAAGAATGTGTGAGAACCTGAGAGATCATGTGTTACTGCTATATGCAGGTTACCTGCGAGATGGATTGCTCATGTGGACATGAGCAGTGTCACAGGGCATTTTAAGTAAATACTTGAGCTCATCATAGTTAATTTTATGCAATTGTGATTTAATACGGCATCTTTATGTTTATTTACATTTATTTCCCTTGATTGCTAATGGTGTCCTTTGTGTAAGTTGAAATTTTAACTTTTTGTAATAGATTTGTGTATATTTTATGCATTCATAACATACCTTTCTCTTAATTTTTTCAATGTTTCTAGGCTATATAGTTAATCTTGAGTTTTTTCCAAATTGCTGCAAATCTCCAAAAAATTTTCCAATTTTTACTGAAAAAAGTCTGAATATAAAAGGACCCATGTAGTTCAAACCCTTTTTGTTCAGGGCTCAGCTGTATTTTGTTTTAAGATTCTCCCAACCCCCATGCCTATCAGTAATATGCCAGCATCGTCACAGAGTTTGAGGGAGGCACGTCTCACACATGTGCATGAGCACCCAGTCACTCTGTGAACTACAAAAAGATCTAGGAAAACTAATGTGGGAAGTGCCAGAATTTTATTTGATGGTAGACTGTATTAAGTTAAAGACTTAAAACTGTACTGTCAACCCTAGAACAACCGCTAGAAAATTCTTACAAAGAGCTGTTGCTAAAAAGCTAGTAGTGAAGATAAAATAGAATTATAAAAAGTGCTCAGTCTAAAAGAAGGCAGGAAAAGGGGAACGTGGACCAACAGATGGGGCCATTAGAACACAGTTCTTGATGATAGTTTCAGTAAAGCCTTGTTAGTGATTTCATTGATGTCTAAACATCCCATTTAAAGGAAGAGATTGTCAGATTGTATTTAAAAAAGCAAGAGTCAGCTATATGATGTACAAGATCATTTACTTCAAATATAAAGGTATAGCTTAGAAAGATGGAAATGGGTGTATCATGTAAATACTAATCCAAAGATTAGTAATCAAAGGTTAGTGTTGGCTGCAATGGCAGTTTAAATATTAGACAAAGTAGGCTTCAGAAAAAGGACTATTACCAGGGGTTAAAAGTTACGTTACATGAAGTAAGAAGTCAGCTCATCAAGAAGACATCATAATCCTAAATGGGCAAGTACCCAACAAGAGAGCTTCAAATACATAAAGCAAACACTGCTTGAACTGCAAGGGGAGATAAATAAATCTACACTATCAACCAAAGTGTCCTAATTGGCATTTGTGGAACTACCCAATAGTTCTTTTCATGTTGAACATTCAGCAAAGGGGACCACACTCTGAGTTGTAAAATAAATCTCAACAAATTTAAAGAATAAAAAGCATACAAAATGTGTTCTCTGACAATGGAATTAGAAGTCAGTAACAGTGCTATCTGGGAAGTCCTCAAATGTTTAGAAATTTAAAACATCAAAGGAGATATAAAGGAAGTTAGAAAATATTTTAATTTCAAGGAAAGTGAAAATGAAACATGTCAACATTTGTGAGGCATAGCTAAAGCATTATTTTTTGTTTTTAGGGGGTTTTTTGAGACAGAGTCTTACCGTGTTGCCCAGGCTAGAGTGCTTGGTGTCAGCCTAGCTCACAGCAACCTCAGACTCCTGGGCTCAAGCAATCCTGCTGCCTCAGCCTCCCAAGTAGCTGGGACTATAGGCATGCGCCACCATGCCTGGCTAATTTTTTCTATATATATTTTTAGTTGGCCAATTAATTTCTTTCTATTTTTAGTAGAGACGGGGGTCTCGCTCTTGCTCAGGCTGATTCTGATCTCCTGACCTTGAGCAATCCATCTGCCTCGGCCTCCCAGAGTGCCAGGATTACAGGCATGAGCCACTGCACCCGCCTAAAGCATTCTTAACAGGGAAATTTATAGCATTAAATGCTAACTACAGAAAACAAAAAAGCTCTAATCTAATTTTAAAATCTTGAAGAGTAAATTAAATTCAGAGCAAGCAGAATGAAGAAAACAATGAAACTAGGAGCAGAAGTTCATGAAATTGAAAGCAAAAACTATAGAGAAAGTTAATGAAATTAAAAATTGGTTCTTTGAAAAGATCAAGCAAATTTATAAACTTCTAGCCAGACTGAGGAAAAAATAACATTAAACACCGTTAAATTGAATAAGCACAGCATGATAGCTCAGGTCTGTTAGGAGGGTTGCTTAAGCCCAGGAGTTGGAGGCTGCAGTGAGCCGTGATCACACCACCACACTCCAGCTTGGGCGACAGAGTGAGGCCCTGCCTCTTATGGCAAAAAAAATTAAAAATGAATAAAAATTGATTAGATATGAATTCATCTATTTTTAAAAGTACACCTTTTTTGGGGGTAGAGATGGGAACTCATTTTGTTATCCAAGTTGGTCTCAAACTCCTGGGCACAGGTGATATTCACACCTTTGACCTCCCAAAATGCTGCAATTACAGTTGTGAGCCACCACATCTGGCCAGTCATAGATAGTTGAAGATGATGATACAGAGGTGTCATTATTAATTTCAGTATTATTTCACATTCTTGTTCAGTATGTCTTTGTATCAGAATTATTCAGAAGTGAGTTTACTTTGTCTCTTACAAGCTCCTAGTTCTTTAGCAAAACTCTTAGGACTGAATAGGTTTGGGATTCACATTTTTTTAGGGCTTAGAAAGATAAAGTGGTGTGTATGCACAGTACTTACAGCAAAGCTTATAATCAGGTGCCTTAAAGCCTGTGATAAACCTAAGACTGCTAACACTGAATACAAAAAAAAGGCTGATTGATGCCCATGTGTCTTTTCTGTTCTGGTTTTGGAATCTCAGAATTGTAATTGTAATTGTTTTGTTTATTGAATCTTGCTCTGTTGCCCAGGCTGGAGTGCAGTGGTGTCATCACAGCTCACTGCAACTTCAAAGTCATGGGTTCAAGCGATCTTCCAAGTAGCTGGGTCCATGTCACCACATCTGGCTAATTTTTAAATTTTGTGTAAAGATGAGGTCCTGCTATGTTGCTCCGGCTGATAGGAACACCTGGCTTCAAGAGAGCCTCTACCTTGGCCTCGCAAAGTGCTGGAATTATAGGCATGAGCCTCTGCATCTGGCCTCAGAATGGTAGATAAATTATGGTGTGCCTGTGTTTTTTTTCTCATCTTGGGGTTATGTTGATATAGAAGAAATCATACCCAACCAGTGTACCTCTGCTTGATTTGAAACACTCAAGAGGATCCAGTTTCCAGATTTTGAAAAATATGAAATAACAATACCACACTCATACAAATAATAGTATTTGATACTTGAAACCTCAACATGTACTAAGTTATTTAGGTACAAAGAGGTTAATCACATTAATGTTTAATATTGCTAAACTAATTCTATAGAGTCAAAACATATTCTCAGTTGATTTTATCACCAGCCTTGAGGCTGAGCATGGTGGCTCACGCCTATGATCTTAGCACTCTGGGGGGGGGCAATGTGGGAGGATCCCTTGAGCTCAGGAGTTCAAGACCAGCCAGAGCAAGAGCAAGACCTGTCTCTACTAAAATAGGGGAAAAAAAAAAAGAATCAGCTGGGCAACTAAAAGTAGTGGCGAAAACCTCTAGTCCCAGCTAAGTCGAGTTTGAGGTTGCTGTGAGCTAGGCTGGTGCCACGGCACTTTAGCCTGGGCAACAGAGTGAGACTCTGTCTCAGAGAGAGAGAGAGAGAGAGAGCCTTGAAAAGGTACCTAATCTTTCACACAGTAAGTCCATCTTTGGAAATCGTCTAGGCGTTTTAATCAAATACAGCCATGAAACAGCCACAACTATGAAAATACTACCCTGCTGTTGGGCATTTGGCCAAGAGCCATGAGGCCCACAGTCCCTGAGAGTGACTTTGTGTTCCCTGCAGTTTTTGTGCTCTGTGCTGCTGCCCTTTTTCCCTGCAGTTCCCAGAGAGCATAGTCTGAGTGTGTCTAGCCTACATTTTCTGCTTCAGCTTTTCCTTCCTGAGCCTCAGAGTTCTGTTCTGGCCATTCTTATGTATTTACAGGGTTTTACCCAAATCACATGAGACTACCCTCCTCCCCCTTGTTTTTGTTTTGAGATAGTCTTGCTCTGTTGCCCAGGCTAGAGTGCCATGGTGTTGGCCTAGCTCACAGCAACCTCTAACTCCTGGGCTTAAGCAATCCTCCTGCCTCAGCCTCCCGAGTAGCTGGGACTACAGGCATGTGCCACCATGCCCAGCTAATTTTTTCTATATATATTAGTTGGCCAATTAATTTCTTTCTATTTACGATAGAGACGGGGTCTCGCTCTTGCTCAGGCTGGTTTCGAACTCCTGACCTCGAGCAATCCGCCCGCCTTGGCCTCCCAGAGTGCTAGGATTACAGGTGTGAGCCACCTCGCCTGGCCCATAGGTGGCTTTAAAATAAAGCTAAGGTATTAGGTAGTCTTCAAAGGCCAGCATTTGAGATGTAGCCAGAGGCAACCCAAAGTGGATCCAGTGTTGGGAAGGAAAGGGTGTGGTGCGTGGTACTAGTCCTTCCTCATGCAAAGTGCGGTCTAGGAGCTTTGTGCTGTGCCAGGGTGCACAGGCTGACCTGTCCACGGAATTCAGGGCACAGCAGGGCTCATGCTTAAAGCAGGCCACTGCCTGGACAGAGCAACAGGGCCCATGAACTGTGCTGTTGGGTGGGTTTGTTTGGAGTCTTTTAAGAGTTTTGTGTACAACTTGGTTGTCTCATAAAATTGATGATAAATTTATATTTACTCGTGTAAATCTGTGATTTTAATTTTATTTTAAATATAAATTTTGGCTAAAACGGGTCTGTAAATTGTTTGTTTTTCTTGAAATTTATGTCTGTATCTTCCCTTAATTCCTCCAATTTTCCTGGCGATTGCTCTCTACAAAAGTGTAACAGAGAAAGATTCAGCAGGTACTTCTGCCACCCCTGGTTTTGGGATCTGTAGCAGGACCTGTTGAGGCCAGGCCTCGCTCACAGTGGTCTTTGCTCCCGATGGCCTGGTGAGGCTCTCTTGCTGCCAGCCCCTTGTGGATCCCAGGTGCCCCGGGTTGCCAGGCTCTAGCAATCCAGTATTGTTAGCCTGGGAGTCTTAAGATGCACCTCTCCCTCCCACTGGACCTCTTGCCTTTCGTGGGTACAGCAGCGTGTGAAATGTAGAACGTAGGCTTTGGTTTTATTAAATCCTCAGTTTCCTGGTTTTCTTTAATGGTGGTGCTACTAGTTTAGGGTCAGATTATTGTGGGACCAGTAGTCTTGTCCTTAGTGCTGGGTTCTATGGCCTTGGTAGTCAGAAAAAGAGTCGACAGTTGGGTCTTGTTTTTAGCCAGAAATGAGTCCAGACACCCACACAGGCGGATACAGGTGAAGTGGCTGCGTAGCACGTTCAGCATCCTTGCTTTTGCTATAACCGTGGCCGTGTGAGTCAGGGTTTGAGCCGCAGGGTGAGCTCATCATTTGAAGTAGAGCAAGCTGTGATGCATTTTTTCTGACTAGTTTTGACATGGGAAATACTTGGGAAGATTTATATTTAGAGGTGGGATAACTGTGACCATCACTTTTTTAACAAAAGAGTTCTCAACTGCCCCTTCGGGGACATCTGGTGATTGTTACAGCGGAGAAGGGAATGCCTCTGGGATCCAGAGGGCAGAGGCTAGGGATGCTTCTGAGTGTCCCCCACAGACAAAGATCCTGCCAAGAATGTCAGCTGTGCTGACGCTGAGACTCCTGCTTTGAAACTTGGTTCAGTGGGTGGTGCCTTGGGTGTGTGCTCAGAGGACCTTCCCTGGAGCACGGGTTTGGGTTTGTGAAGGTGGCAGTAGTTTTCATTCACTATCAACTACTAGGTTCCCTGACTTCACACCTTTTTTTTTTAAGGCGAAAGTCACATAACGTAAAATTAAACCATTTTAAAGTGAACAATTCAGTGGCAGTTAGTATATTCACAGTGTTGTGCAACTTCCACTTCTACCCAATTTCACAACATTTTTATCACCCCAAAAAGAAACCCTGTACCCATTAAATAGTTGCTCATTATATACACACACACTCACACTCGTGTTCAGCCTCTGGCAACCCCTACACTGCGTGTTTCATACACGCGGGGTCATACAACATGTATGTGACCTTTCTGCCTGGCTTCTTTCACTCAGTGTAATGTTGGTGAGGTTTCTCCACACAATAGCATGTGTCAGTGCCTGTTTGTCTTTGTGGCTAAATAATACTCCACCGCATGCACATACCCCGTTTTGTTTGCCCAGCCATGCACCGGTAGGTGTTTGGGCTGTTTCCACCTTCTAGCTGCTGAACGCTGCCCCTGTCAGCATGATGTGTGCATGTGCTGAGTCCTGGTTTTCAGTTCTCTGGGGCATATCCCTAGGAGTAGAAGTGCTGGGTCATGTATTATTTCTGTGTTTAACTTTTTGAAGAACTGTTAGTTTTCCTTCCACACCCACTTTTCCTGCCGGAAAAGTATGGGCTGGTTTGTACATAAGCAGCATTATTCCAAGGTTATTTAATAAACTACTTTGTTAAGCAAACAACTTAGAATTCGCAGGTCAAGTGGGAGATGGCTCAGCTTCTCAACACCTCTCCTGGCCCCAGCTAGATGTGTGCCCAGAGTGTGTAGACTCACAGATACGGAATTAACCGTGAAACTTCCAGGTGGTCTTTTTGCACAGTTTAATTTTGGGGAGAACATTACAGAAACATCTTTAAATGTTTTGAAACTTAGTTTCTGGGAAGGTGCAAGCAGATATTTCAGGAGAAATCTGGAATTTAACATGTCTTGTTCCACCTGAGGTGTGTCAAGAGCCAGGAGCCTCCCATGAGATCTCTGTGGGCATTCCAGACTGCATCCTGGACCCCAGGGCAGGCCCTGGGCGGGACGTGGCAGCAGGAAGAGGGAGGAGAGAAGATTGGAGGTGTTGCTGTGTGGACTCACCAGGACTCAGGAAGCAGTTAGCCAGCCGCTTCTTTGGGATTCGGTTGAAGTCCTCTCCATTCACCTGCCAAATGGGGAAAGTCTGGATTAGATTAATCCTAAGAAGTTGTTGAATTGCAGTGGTTTTTTATTATTACTGTAATTTGTCTAGTAATAGGATTCTAACCCTACCTCCCATCTTTTCAGTTTAATTCAAATATTTTTCCCTTGGTATTTCTAAGGATTCTTAAAAAGGAAATTGAG
The DNA here is from genome assembly GCA_008750895.1 of Mirza zaza. Classification (NCBI taxonomy): domain Eukaryota; kingdom Metazoa; phylum Chordata; class Mammalia; order Primates; family Cheirogaleidae; genus Mirza; species Mirza zaza. Next base: position 32,216 of record VSMD01033761.1, read on the forward strand.
ATCATATTTTTTTTTTCATACTGAAAAACAAAATACAAAAGTACTAAGTAAAGCAATTTTGCGTAAGAAATAGTAATAGGGAAGGGATAGATTCATATGTGCTTTTGCTTAAAGTGTTAACTACTAGCACAATGGGATATTTTCTTCACAACCTGAATGCAATGCAAATAGAGCCTTTTCTGTGTGTTACAGACACATTTGCATGTATTGGACACCAGACCAGAAGCACTTCTGAATTAAGGTAATTCTGATGTAATTGATCCTTATCAGTTTTTAAAATACAGTAGATAAATTTCTTCAGTATGTTTTTTTAATAGCTTGGTTTTGTTAAAATTTTGCTGTCTCTTTTAAGCCCAAAGTTGGTTTTCAGAACAAATCGATCCTCAGAAGGGTACTTTCTTATAAAGCTTCCGTTTAAATGTTCAGCAAGAAGCTTAAAGTCCCAAGTGATTATTCTTTCTTTCTTTCTTTCTTTCTTTCTTTCTTTCTTTCTTTCTTTCTTTCTTTCTTTCTTTCTTTCTTTCTTTCTTTCTTTCTTCCTTTCTTCCTTTCTTCCTTTCTTCCTTTCTTTCCTTTCTTTCCTTTCTTTCCTTTCTTTCCTTTCTTTCCTTTCTTTCCTTTCTTTCCTTCTTTTTTTTTTTTTTTTTTGAGAGAGAGTCTCACTCTGTTGCCCAGGCTGGAGTGCAGTGGTATCATCATAGGTCACAGCAACCTCAAAGTCCTTGGCTCCAGTGATCCTCCTGCCTCAGCCTCTTGAATAGCTGGGACTGCAGGCGCCACTATCATGCCTGGCTAATTTTTCTATTTTTAGTAGAGTTGGGGTCTCGCTCTTGCTCAGGCTGGTCTTGAACTCCTGAGCTTAAGCGATTTTCCCGCCTCTGCCTCCCAGAGTGCTAGGATTACAAGCATGAGCCACTGCTGAGCCCCAGGTGATTATGATCTACATTCTAGACAAGAACGGCATTTCTAACTGTTTTCATTAGAAAGAGAGTCCTTTTTTCAAATCAAATCTTAAATGAAATACCAATATATGACATAGACAAAAAGTTTACATGATTCAGGGGAAAAAAATTCCTTTATGTTTGTATAAAGTGGAAGTGACAAAGCAAATGTCCCAGTGTCCGTGGCTGGTGAATCTGGGTAAGGGTATGCAGCTTTTTATTCTTGTAACTCTTTGAAGTTTGAAATAACTTTAAATTTAAAAAGCAAAATTAAATTGAGCAGTTACGTGATGGAACAATTGGATATCCTTATGCAAAAGGTAAGTGTGACACAATGCACAAAAATTAACTCAGCAGACCATAGACTGAAATATAAATCTTTATTTGTTTGTTTGTTTGAGACAGAGTCTCTCTCTGTTGGCCAGGCTAGAGTGAGTGCCGTGGCGTCAGCCTAGCTCACAGCAACCTCAAACTCCTGGACTCAAGCAATCCTGCTGCCTCAGCCTCTTGAGTAGCTGGGACTACAGGCATGCGCCACCATGCCCGGCTAGTTTTTTTCCTATATATTAGTTGACCAATTAATTTATTTCTATTTATAGTAGAGATAGGGTCTCGCTCTTGCTTAGGCTGGTTTCAAACTCCTGACCTTGAGCAATCCGCCCACCTCGGCCTCCCAGAGTGCTAGGATTACAGGCGTGAGCCACCGCGCCCGGCCTGAAATATAAATCTTTTTTTTTGAGACAGAGTCTCACTTTATTGGCCAGGCTAGAGTGAGTGCCGTGGCGTCAGCCTAGCTCACAGCAACCTCAAACTCCTGGGCTCAAGCAATCCTGCTGCCTCAGCCTCCCAAGTAGCTGGGACTACAGGCATGCGCCACCATGCCCGGCTAATTTTTTCTCTATATATTAGTTGGCCAATTAATTTCTTTCTATTTATAGTAGAGATGGGGTCTCGCTCTTGCTCAGGCTGGTCTCGAACTCCTGAGCTCAAACGATCCGCCCACCTCGGCCTCCCAGAGAGCTAGGATTACAGGCTTGAGCCA